>PVHX01016822.1:0-41982 GCA_004024805.1 Geosciurus inauris
GTTAAGGGGGTCAAATGCTGCTGGAATGTTGAATAAAATGGAGGCAGAAAAGTGGCCATGGCATTTGGTAACATGGAGGTCACTGACAAATATTTTAAAGGGTTCAGATGTAGTAGGGAAGACAAGAGTCTGCATGAAATGGATTAAGGAAAGAAAATAGGTGATGTCGAGGGGAAAGCCATTCATTTGAGATGCTTTGCTGTGAAGAAGCAGGAGAATTGGGCAGCAGCTGGACAGGAATAGGAGTCGGGAGCAGGTTTGTTTGCTGATGAAACAATTCCCTCCAGAGAGGAAATGGATAATGCAGGAGAAAAGGGTCTACTTGCAAAAGTGAAATCCTAGAGAAAGTAAAAGGGATCCAGAGTACCAGTGAAGGATCAGCCTCAGCTAGGAGCCGAGGCACTTCCTCCTACTGTACCAGGATGATAGACAGAGTGAGTCCTGATTCAGCATGCAAAGGAGATGAGCGAGTACCTGTTTGCTTCTGTTTCCCATGAAGCATGAATAAAGATCATCAGTAAAGAGGAGAGGGAAGAAGGCATTACTAGAATAATTCTCTACATATTCTTTACACCTCAGTTTCATTATATTAATTTCAAAATAATACATGCATTCAACATTCTCACTTACCCAATAAAATACAGTGTCTCAATGTCCTGAACAAGAAACAAAGTAAAGGGGAGCCATTGTAAATATCAAGAACAATAGTCCATCAACCAGGGTGAATATATGGAAATTTTTCATTGAACATCCTTAGAGGAATTTAATAATTACATATAAAAATAGTTCATTTTGTACTGCTATAAAAAAACACCTGAGGCTGAATACTTTATAAAGAAAAGGAGGCTTATTTAGCTCACAGTTTTGATGGTTGAAAGTCCAACATCAGGCAATCCCATTGGTTCAGTCTCTGGTAAAGATCCTCCTGGCTATGTCATAATATAGTGGAAAAGCAGAAAGGGAACTAGCTGCATGCAGAAGGGATCCAAACACATGAGATGGCCTCCATTTATAACAACTCACTCTCTTGAGAACTGAGGTTCTGCAAAAACTACATTAATTTTTTCTGAGAGTGATGCCCCCAGTACTTCCTGCCAGGCCCATCTCTTAAAAGGTTTTACCACGTCTCACATCACCACACCTGAGACAAACACAAACCTTTGAGGATTTAAATCATATCCACACCACAGCACTGGATTATTCATGATAAACAGAAGTTTATTTCTCACAGTTCTGGAGGCTGGCAAGTCTAATATCAAGGCCTTCTTGCTTCCTTATCACACCATAAGAAGCAAAAGGGAAAAAAGGGCAGAGGATAGAGAAGAGGTTGAAGGAGAGAAAGAGAACAGACAGATGGAGCCTCACTTGCTCTTTTATATGGGCACATATCCCACTTGTATGGGTGGGGCTTTTAAGATCTACATGATCTAATAATCTTTCTATTTTTTTTTCCTCCAGTACTAGGGATTGAATCAAGGGGTGCTCTATCACTGAAGCATATGCCTGGCCCTTTGCATTTTTTATTTTGAGACAGAGTCTTACTAAGTTGCCCAGTCTGGCCTTGAACTTATGATCCTCCTGCTTCAGGTTCCTGAGTTGTTGGAATTACAGGTGTACACCACGATGCTCAGCTCTCATCTTCTCTTAATGGTCCCACGTCTTAATATTGTTACAGTAGCAATTAAATTTCAACATCATTTTTGAACAAGACAAACATTTATACCATCACATTCATCCATGGCAATGTAGTAGTCAAGAAAATTCCTAAGTCATTGATGGAGCTAGGTGTTGCAATCTTATTTAAAGTCATACATTGTAGAATTAACAGAGACCCAATGCTGTCTGTTTTAGTGACTTAACCAATGCAGTAAATGACTTATCTCAATATTAGAAAAAGTACTAAGTGATTAAATGATGCATTTGTCATGACCAAAACAGACTAGATATCAACAAACTCTTACAAGGTCAATGTGATAAAATGCAATACGCTACTGTAAGTTGCATAAATTACCTAAAATGACTCCAAAAGTTAATACACCTGGGATTATTTTTTCAGAACCTATTAGAAAAAACTGAATTTAAAAGAGCTTTTGGGTCATCAGTGATTTATATTTAGAATCTTCAAATAATCATAGATCCCAGTACTTTGTTGCCAAGAGAAAAATGAAATGGGGTTATCTCCTTTTCTCACTGCACTTTTTCCTTCTCACTGAACACACTAGAAATGTTGTAATAGGGAAGATCCTATTCTAAGGCTTAAAAATAGATATTACTTTAAGATAGGATTAAAATATATTATGATCATTAAAAAAGTAATAGTAATGTTATTTATAATTTTATATGAAAATTTAAAAGAGCAAATATTTATTGAACACTTATGTATCAAGCTTTATTTTTGCTTGTATGAAGTATTTTATCTACTTATTTATTTTTTGCAGTTCTGGGGATTAATCCAACAATCTTACTTTCACACACTAGGCAAGTGCTCTATCACTGAACTACATCCTCAGCCCTTTTAAACTTTGTTTTGAGACATGGTCTCACAAGCTGTCCAGGCTGACCTTGAATTTGTGATCTTCTTGTCTCAGCCTTCTGAGTAACTGGGATTTATAGGCATGTGCCACTATACCCAGCTTTGTGTGCATTATTTTAAGTAATCTTCAAAATATATAAAACACCTTTGTGAGATAGAAACTATTATCATCTACATTTTGCTGAAGAAGAAACTGTGGTCATCAAATCCAATTTAATTTAAATAATTTATTTAATAAAAATGGATTCTTGCAAATATTGCATAATTGTTCTATACCAAATATATTACTATGCTCGGGGGATGCAAAAATGAACAAGGTTTCCAGTTCATGTCCCCTTGGAGGAGAGAAGACAAACAGACAAATTTCATTTCCATGTAGCATGTTTAGTGAAATGAATAATTACATCTCCTTGGAAGATCAAAAAGTTTCCCAAAAGAGATGACATCTGAGCTAGATCTTGAAGGATGAGCAGCTGTTGGGAGAAAGGTGGATAAAGAAGGTCCTAGTCTGACAGAAAATGAGAATTTAGTGCAGCTTATACAGAAAGAAGTGGGAAGTAAGATTGGAGAAATAGGAAGAATGCAAATTATAGGAATCATTACAAAAGTATGGAATTCAGAATAAATTCTGTAGCTACCATGCAGCATCAGAAACTTATACACACACTGAGCCACATGACCAACTTTGGTTTCAGGAAAATAACTCTGCATCAGACTATGAAGTTCAGTGAAGGAAGCTTGGAGAAACCTAGAGAAAGTCAATGTCCAGGTATGAAGAATAAAGGCCAAAGTGAGGTATTTTTTCACAAAACAGGGTAAGACACCACATGTGTGAAATGTTGCTGAGCAATGATATTAAAATTTTTGAAGTTTAGTTACATAAAATTTGAATTTTCATCATATATCTATATCCATGGATTGATGCTGGTAATCACCAGATGGTATCGCTGGGAGGTTTGCAACTAACTAAACAACTATAGTTATCCCTTAGTATCTGAGTAGGATCAGTTTCAGAATTTCTCCCATATCCAAATCTGCAGGTGTTCAAATCCCTTACATGAAATTGTATAGAATTTGCAAATAACCTATGGCCAGCCTCCTGTATTCTTTAAATCATCTCTAAATTACTTATACTATCTAATACAATGTAAATGTTATTAAATAGTTGTTGTACTGTATTGTTTAGGGAATAATGATGAGAAAATACATCTGCATGTATTCAGTATATTTTTTTTAATACTTCTGATCCACAGATGGTTGAATTGGAGGACGCAGAACCCATGCATGTGGAGGACCAACTGCATTGTCAGTGAAAGTAAGCAGAGATGCCACATTTATGATGTGTATCTGAACAAAGATATTAAACTCTGAAATACATAAAATTTGAGTTTGTCACAACATATCTTTATCTTTAGATTGATGTTGGCAATTATCATATAGTATTAATAGAAAATTTTCTCTTTTTTTTTCTTTTGCCGCAAGCCAGGGTCTTGCTGTATAGTCCCAGATAGCCTTAAACTCCTGAGCCTGAGCTCAAATGATACTATTCCCTCAGCTTCCAAAGTAGCTGGAATTATAAGTGTGTGTCACTGTGCTCCACTTGAAAATTTTCATCTAACTGAACAACTAAATCATGATCACCACAACAATCATAACATGCCACTCAATATAAAATGCATCCTGGCTTCAGATACGTGTCAAAATGTGAAGGGATGAAAGGTATGTTTAGAATGTGTGAAAGGGGAACACACATTAAAAATATATCCAAAGTCCAATCACTGCTCCCTAATTCCAATCCTTCCATCTGGGTCCAAGCCAACAACGTCTCTTTCCTGGATTATAACAGGAGCTTCTTAATTGGTCTCCTGCCTCTGCACTTACCATCCCCTCTCCTAAATCTCTTCTCAAGAAGACAGCAAGAGTCAGATTGTGTCCTCCATCTCTTTGAAATTCTCAGTGGCTTCTCCCTCAGGGACTACAAGGCCCTGCAGAACCTGAGGTCTCATGATTCTGTCTCCATGATCTCATCTCCTGTCTGCATGACCTCATCTCCTTCCCCTCCCCCTTTTCTCGTTCCACTCCAGATACACAGGCTTCCTCCTCCACATGCATATGCCTCTAACCTGCGCCATCTGTGCCTTGGTGCTTTCTGCATCACCTGCGCTTCTCCTGAATATCTGCAAGGTTCAATTCCTGAGGTGTGTCACCAAGTGCTACTTTTCTGGTGGGGCCTTCTTCACCTACCTTTGACTACAATTTCTGTCCCATCTTACCCTCAAATTCTCATATATTTCCTATCTTCCCTCCTTCCTTACTATATTTGTTTGTTTTCTCACTTGATAGCATGTACCGCTAACAGCAAATATTTTACTTACGTACTTATTGCGCAGACTTTAACTGAGGAGTCTGCCTGTGTTATCTTTCTGGCCTGACCAAAGACAATTACAAGGCTTTATCTGGCAGCTCTCACAAGAGACACTGCCCTCCCCACCCCAGAGTTGATGCCCTTAAGAACACCCCCCCAGCCCCTCCTATTTGTGCTCTTCCCATGATTACATTCCAGGAACCGCTGCCTTTATTCCCAGGTTTCTACCTATGGGGCAGAGGTCTTCTTCAAACAGCTCTGCTGAGACCTTTTATGGTAGGAGGAGGAAACTCAAAGATGCTAGTCCTCCCTATGAGTCAGTACTCAGAATTTTCCACTCCTAGCTCTTCTTCCTCCTCTGTTTCATCTTGGGGTCCATAAAGCTGCCAGAGCCTTTTGCCCAAGAATGCTGCACCAGTGCTGATCCATGTGACCTTGCCCACTGTGCCATCCATCTGACTCGGGTAATTAATCCAGGAGCTGGTACTTTCTCCACCTTCACACTATTCCTTATGTGATACAGTGATTAAAGGCTCACCCTTGTATTTTTGCTTGTTGCTTTCATTAGCCACTCTGACAGCTCTCCTCCCAGCTCAGCTGAGTTCCTAGCTTCACATGGGTTTTTGTTTTTGTCTCCTATATCCCAGTAATAAACTTAGAAAAATATCTGGCACATATTAGGTGTTCAGTATATTTTTCTTTGGAATAAATGTCCTCCTCATTTAAAAATTTCATTAAACATCATTAAACCAAAGAATTATGTGCAATGCCAGAAGAATTCTTACAAGATTCAAGTTGTAGGGGCTGATTTTGTAGCTCAGTGGTAGAGTGCTTGCTTAGCATGTGTAAGGCACTGGGTTCAATTCTCAGCACCACATATAAATAAATAAAATGAAGGTCCATCAACAATTAAAAAAATATATATACACACATATATTTTATATATAAAAATATATTAAAAAGCTAATTTTTATATATATACATATATATATAAAGTTAATTATCTGTTTCAGATGGATGTTGTGCAACCACAATATATATATTTTTAAAAAAAGATTTAAGTTTTAGACAAGTCTGATATATATATATTTGGTACCAGAGATTGAACTCAGGGACACTTAACCACCGAGCCACATCTCCAGCCCTTTTTTGTATTTTATTTAGAGACAGGTTCCCATTGAGTTGCTTAGGGCCTCACTAAGTTGTTGAGTCTGGCTTTGAACTTGAAATCCTCCTGTCTCAGTGTCCCAAGCTGTTGGGATGGCAGGAGCATGTCATCAAGCCTGGTAAATTTGCATCTTTTATTGTCTGAGTCTTACTCAATTCAATCTGGACTGCTCTAACAGGTACCATAGACTAGATGGCTTATAAACAACAGAAATTTACTTCTCACATTTCTGTGGTTTAGAAGTCTTAGCTCAAGGTGCCAACATGGTCAGGTTCTGGTAAGGGTCCTCTTCTAGGCTACAGACTAGAGAAGGTTGCTCCTGAGATCCACTTTGCCATCTTCTTTCTCTTGAGAGTTCAGATTATATCCTCACATGGTAGAAAACAGGGTGAGCTAGCTTTTTGAACACCCTTTTATAAGACACTAATCCCAAACATGAGGGTTCCACCTTCATGAACTAATTTTATCCTCAAAGCCCCACCCTCTATTACTTGAGGGGTTAATATTTCAGCATAGGAGTTGTAAAGGAAGAGGGTGGGAGGTGGCCGGGGGTGGGGTGGGGTGCGGCACAGACATTTAGTCCATTGTAGCCCTCAACTTAGTTTCTTCTTCAAACCATAGAACTGTAGCTTTAAGTATATTTTCTAGGTGAAAAAATATAGATAAAATTTTAAGCGGGGCGCTGTGGCGTATACCTGTAATCCCAGCACTTTGGAGGCTGAGACAATAGAATCGCAAGTTCAAAGTCAGCCTCTGCAGTGGTGAGGCACTAAGGAACTCAGTGAGACCCTGTTTCTATATAAAACACAAAATAGGGCTGGCGATGTGGCTCAGCAGTCAAGTACCCCTGGTATACCCCTCGCCCCCAAAATTCTATCTAGTGCTCAGGTAGCTTTTCCTTAAGATTTCAAAATATCAATAGAGGGAAGGAAAGCAAACTAGAGAATTCCTGCAGAAACTAGAGACATTTGGAAAATGATTGGTTAAGCTTTCAACCAACTGTCACTGTTACAGTTCAGAAGTTTTAACATGTTTGGAAATCACTCCTGCACTCTGTGAGAGCAAGGAATGACTACTGACAAACTGAAAAGCTAATTATCTGTTTTAGGAGGATGTTGGGCAACCACAATGTTCAGGCTGTCTTGCTCAAAGGAATTCAGCCCCAGGGAAAGTTCTTAAGGGATGCTTATCAGCTAGCCTCAGGCTGCTTCAACCTCAACTTCTACATTGATGAGCCTCATTGAAGACTTTGTCTACTATTAGTGCATCAATCTCACAAGTCCCATGGCTCCAGGGGCAGCTTCTCTATCCTACCTTCTCCTGAGTTGGCAAGGGATCATCTGACAAGACTTGTGGTAGTCAACAGCTTGGGAGGGTAAGAAATAAATGGAATCAACAATGGCCACAACATCCCTGTATACTCTGTCTCCCTTCGACTGTGCCCCAGTACTTTTAAGCCACCTCAACCACCCTGAAGCTTTCCCCAATGGGGCCCATTCACCATTCACTGTTTCAGGACTTTCCTTTGTTTCTCTCCAGAATCCAAACTTTTTTTTCTCAGTGTTCTAAAATGCTTTCTACTAAGCCAATAATCAAAATGACAGGACTTGATGGACAAGAATAGCTAGAATTGCTTCTCTTGGAAAACACAGTTGTTCCTATCCTTCCAGCTCCAAGTGCAGACAAGCAAAGTTGTAATAACGGGCAACAGGCCTCTCTTGCTTTCTAACTTCCAGCCCACGGTTGACCTCATCAACATCCTCTTGCTGACTAGTCATAGGAGGAAAATTGTATTGTATTCTTTGACTGACAAATGAGTGAAGGACAAAGGGCCAGGTTGAAAGGCAGCCTACCAATCCCATAGAAACTCTAAATCTAACTGATCAAATGGAATTGCTGGATGACAGCTTTAGGATCTATTTATCACCTCACTGCAGAGCACATGGCCAGAGGCAAGTCCCATGACAACTGTGCTAGAACATTACTTTATCTCAGAAGACAGACAAGAGTTGTTCACAGTGGTGCATGCTTATAATTCTAGCAACTCAGGAGGCTGAGGCAGGGGGATCATAAGTTTGATGCCAGCTTAGGCAATTTCAAAATAAAAGGGACTGAGAATGTAGTTTAGCGGTAAAACACCACTAACGCTAGTAATGGGAAAAGGAAAAAAGAACTGACAGGAAGGAGGATAATCAGAGGAGCTAGAAGTCTATCCACTGAGCAGCTGGAAACTTAGTTCAACTTACATAAACTGGGATTCTTAAATTTTTTACTTAGCTAAAAAGACGATTAAGCTGGACTTGGTGGGGCATGCCTATCGTCCCTGCCCTCAGGAGGTTGAGGCAAAAGTATTCCCTGAGCTCATGAGTTTGAGACCAGACTGTGCAACATTGCAAGATCCCATCTCAAGAAAACAAAATAAAAATACAAAAAAGAAGACAATTTAAACAGACATTTCTCTGAAGAAGATGTACAAATGACCAATAAGCATGTGAAAGGATGCTCAACATCACTAGTCATTAAAGAAACACAAGTCAAAATCATGAATTACCACTTCATACTCATTATTAGTCCCCCCACCCAGAAGAAATTTAAGTAAAGAAAATAATGAGACTTAGTGAGGATGTGGAGAAATTGAGATCTCATACATTGCTAGTGGGCTTTGGAAAAATAGTCTGGAAGTTTCTCAAGAAGTTAAACATAGAGTTACCATTTGATCCAGCAATTCTACTCAAAAATACAAACTCAATGAAATTAAAATATTTGTTCACACAAAAAACTTTCACATGTATATTCATATCACCATTATTCAGAATAGACAAAAAAGTAGAAACAATCAAAATGTCTATCAATGAATGAATGAATAAACAAAATGTAGTATATACATATAATGGAATGTATTCAACCATAAGAAGAAATAAAACATTATTACCTGCTGCAATGTAGATAAACTTTAAATTCTATGCTAATTAAAAGAAGTTAATCACAAAAGACCACATACTCTATGACACCATTTATATGAAATGTCAAGAATAGGTAAATGTAGAGCTAAAAAATAGGTTAGTGTTTGCCAGGGGCTGGAGGGAGGGAAGAGTTTGTTTTAGGGGTCATGTAAATGTCCAAATCTTCTATATTATGGTGACAGTTGCAAAACTCTCTAAATAAAAGCCATTCATTGATTTGCACACTTTGAGTGAATTATATCTCAATAAAAATGTTAAAAAATAAGAAGGAAGATAGCTTTTATTTAAATAGTAGATGGTGAGAATGCTACTTTTTCCTTTAGCAAACTCATCAAGGCTTAAAGAGGCAACCTGTAGGGTCCACAGGGCTAGACTTTATGACCAGGAATAACTCCCTTAGCAACATGGCAGTAGTTAAGAGAAGAAGGCAGTGCTTTTGAGAAAAGGTCTTGATGCTCTAGGGGCCACACCACTTCCATATGGTAGTCAGATCCCTGAATTCTCCAAATCAATGATTTGCCTTTGTTCAAAATTAAAGACTACCCAGGGAGATCAACTTGTCCTGGGTTTGCCCAGAATTTCTACCAACTTTGGCACTGAAAGTCCAATGTCTTTCTTGGGAACTCCCACAGCACCAGGCAGGATGGGATGAGTATTTACTCTAGGACAACCAGGCAAAGCAAATGGACCATGGAAAACAAGTGTCTGTACTGATTCTTGTAACCAACAAACCACAGCAGACAGAAATTGTTACAACCCTTTCATCCCCCGAAATGGATTCCCATCTTTCCCCTGGTATTCTGGGGCTCACTGCTGCCCTTACTTGCTTAGGAAGAATGATCTGAGTCCAGGAATAATCCATGACAGAAAATCATACCTCAGGTTTAAAAGCACCAATGGGGCTTTTAAAACACATCCCAATGGGGTGATTATGTCTCCCTCAAATACTAGTGCCAAACTGGAAAGTCATAGCAAAAGTATTCTATAAATAGAATATTGTCAGAAACTAGAGGCCAAATAAAAGAATAAATTCTAATCTGCAATTTAAAGTAGTGATGAGAAAAGTTCATTAATGGAGGAGACATCCACAATTCCATGTACTTCTTTGGTTAAAAAATTTTGAGAAACTTAATCATATCTCTCTGAAACATATATTTAATAAAATTTGTAATTTATACCTACACTTCAAAAATGAGCAATATAATTTTAAAGGAATGTTATGTTATCTACCACAAATTGAACTATTTCTTATATTCTCTCTCTCCAATGCTGTGGATTAAATCCAGGGCCTCCTAAATGCAAGACAAGTACTCTACCACTGAGCTACACCCCAGCCTCAGCTACTTATATTTTCTAAAGAAGAAATAATATCCTTTCACAATCAGCTGCCAAGATTTAAGAAAATATCATATATGTTTTCTTTTGAGATAGAAACATTAATGTTCTGAGTTTAGGGAACTTCAGAAAAAAATAGTTATCTGAAAATAGGTCCAAAATACACTTTGTCAGAACTTTTGTTCAGCTCCTACATACCAAATATAAAGGAAATGAATAAATAGTAGTATAAAAGATTTATGCAAAAGAAAGTAAGTTTAAGTATCTATACCAATGATGTAGATCTACCCTGAGAGCTTCTTGGCTTCTGTGTAGTTCATTCAAGTGCTGTCTTAGGATCAATTGAAGTAAATTGTTTGACAAAAGTAAACTATGAAGACATTTTCTCCAAAATTCATGCAAAGAAAATAATTACAATTTAAGATGCAATGCCAGATTCTTCCTTTTCACATGATGAGCTTGTAGGGTGTTTTTAGCTGTTACACATGAAAAAGTCATTTGACCAAATATAACACAGTTTGTTCAGTAACATAAATCTGTGAAAAGGAGGAAAGACACCCTCTCCTCTCTTCCTATCTATCCTGAGTTTCTTTAAGAGTGTGTTTATGTGTGTGTGTGTGTGAGTGTCTGTGTGTGTGTTTAACAATTGGCAGAGGCCAAATGCATTTTATGGCTTTGGAAGTAAAACACATGCTTATTACTCAACTGATAAATCCCACATGACAGTCATAGGATCAGTTGGTTGTTTTTTCCAAGATGACAGTATATGGTGCTTCTCTGCTAGCATTACTCAGCTGCAGAGATATTTCATTTTCTCTGCAATATACTTCTTTGTCATGAGCTTAAAGGGAAACTCCATACTACTTCTATAATACAACCTAAAACAGGATCCTGGATTTCAACAACTGGTGTTAAAACCTCTTCAGTTGGTAAATGAAGAAGGCAAAAGCTGAAGAAGCAATGGAAAGAGGATTTTTCCTGTCATCAGTCACTATGATCCCTGAGGCTGAGACACCTCTAATCAGGCCCAGAGCACCCTTGCTAGAAATATGAGAGACTCTCTCTTTCCCTTTCGCATCCCTCTATCCTGGTTGTACACTAGGGACTTCTCCTTTAGATCTGTTCTTAAAACTCAAATGGACCTATTATTGCCTAGATATAGTTTTATTTGACCCATCTTATGATTCCAGAAACAGTACAAGATCCTGTTTTCCCTGAAGACAGATGGCTCTGATCTTAGCTGGACAGGTGTTACATTGCATGAATTTACTATCTACAATGGTAACCATTTCTAAAAATAATTTAAGCTGAGATGTAAACTCTTCTAACTTTTATTCTTGGATTCTTCTATTAATTGGATCAACAGCCCATTGTTTCAACTGTGAAAGGGAAAAGTTCTTCTTCTGGGAAAGAGAATGCATGGGAATACCTTCCTGGGAGTAGCATAGGCCTTATCTGGTGAATGGGGAGAGGGAACTGAGCACACTCCATTTAGCCCCTTTGCTTTATTTTTCTGTTTTTCTGCCCTTCCTTTCCTCAAGAACCTCTCATTCCTTGTCCCCATGAGAAAGATTTTCAATTTCATGAGCTCACCTTAAGGTAGGGAGAATAAAAGTTTGGAATGAGTAGGGTTAATTCAGAGGAGAGTTATTAGAAAACCTAATTTTGGCTAGTATCTATGCTTTATTCTCTAATCTGGCCTTTTGGTTATAGAGCTGGGTATTTTGTTCTTAAGCTACCTGATTCTTGCGTCTACTTCCCAAGTGGTTTTGAACTTCCCAAGAAAGTTGATAGGAAATTATCATTTCTCCTATACAAACAAAGAACCCTCTTGTATGATTTGTGTATGGTTTGAATGTACCCCCCCAAAGGTTCACTTGTTGAAAGTTTGGTCCTCAGTGTGGCAGTGAGAGGTACGAGTTTTAAGAGGCTGGGCCTCGAAGGAAGTCCTTAAGTACTGGAGAGCTGCCATCAGAAGATACTAAGGAGTTCTCCTGGGACTCCTGAGCTTTCATGAGACTGAGTTGCTCCAGCAGTAAGCCCAGCACCTTGGTCACTCTCTGGCTTCCTGTTTTGCAATGTGATCTCTTGCTCATGCATATGCTTTTGCCATGATGCTATTATGCCGTCACCAGAATCTGAGACAAAGGGCTGCACAGTATTGAAATTTTAGTCTCTAGAACTGTAAACTAAATGAACCTCTTTTATTTTTATAAGTAGCCTCCTCAGGTATTACGTTATAGTGATGAAAAATGCACTAACACATCCTGAAATCCTAGTGGCTAAAACAACAAAGGTTTATTTCTTGCTCATATTACATGTTCACTAGGATGTCTGGTCATGTACCTTGACTATGCATTGTCACACAGTGGGACTTAAGAGTTTTAAAAGATCAATTCAAATGCGAGTACTTCCAAGTAGGACTTTTTTTTTTGGTACTGGGGATTGAACTCAGGGCACTCGACCACTGAGCCACATCCCCAGCCCTATTTTGTGTTTTTTGTAGAGACAGGGTCTCACTGAGTTGCTTAGCGCCTCGCCATTGCTGAGGCTGACTTTGAACTCACAATTCTCCTGTCTCAGCCTCCCAAGTGCTGGGATTACAGGTTTGAGCCACCGCGCCCGGCTCCAAGTAGGACTTTTTAGAAAATAGAACCAGAAACAATTTTCAGATTTGGATCCTGGGGTATAATTACAAGGACTGTGCCAGAGTGGTGTTTTCAAACTTAACTCTTTCTATTAGGAAGCCATATTTATAAGAAATATCCTCTTCAACTGAATAGGCCTTTTCACATCCCCCTGATTTGAGGAGAATTATTTTCCGGAATACTTAGTTCAGAGCTTTTCTTTCAGGGTGTTGGCGCTTTTGCTTTTTAAATATGAGTTATACTAGACCAACCTCTATTATTTCTGGATTACGTGTCAGCAGTAGAAAATGAATTGAGTGCTTTGAAGAGAAAAAAATCATTACCAGAAAGATGAATAGACCAATTGTGCCGGGTTACTAAAAGTAAAGGCTCTGAAAAGATCATTGGTTTGATTTTCCGGGAAACATATCTTCTTGGATACTCTTCAGAGTTGTGATAAATTCTTCCAGCAGCAGGTGGGAGGTAGGTCTATTGATACTCCACTTGCTCCTAGCCCTGGGCTTTTGGGACTCACAAGACCCATGCTGACTTCAAAGAAAGATCTTCCTTTACTGTGTGGTATTCAAATACTAAAATTTCTTTGAACTCTCAGATTTCAGGCATTTGGGAGTCAAAAGCCAGACAAATTTACATGTTCACTGCTTTTGCCATAGGATTGGAGTGCTCTTTCCCCCACATGCACAACAGCAATGGTATCTATCCATTGGATGGATATGTATTGTTCCCCATGTGTGCCAGGTAGTTCTGTGTGCCTATGATACCACAGTGATCTAGACTGAGAAAAGCTCTCAATACAGCGCTCAATCTGAAAGGAGGAAAGTGGATCTACACAGGTAAACAGTTCAGTGTGAGAAATACCATAAGGAGGACACACCAGGTGCTCTGGTATCTCAGAGAAGATCTGGGAAGATCTCCTTAAAGAAGGTCTTATAACTGCGACCTGGGGGATGGTGGGTTTTAACCAGAGGAAGAGACAATAAGCAAAGACCCAGAGGTTGGAGAAAGCATGGCATACCTGAAGGACCTAGAGTAGAAAGTAACATGTGTTGCTACGGGAGAGAGACATAGTTTTTAAGGATAGTTGGATAAGCAAGGGACAAGGCATGAGGTTAAAGGGGTAAACAAGTGAAAGTTCATATGGATTATCTAGAAAAACTTGTCAGGGTGTGGCCTCTGTCCCCATAGAAAGATGGGATTTTAGCAGGGATTGTCAAATTTATGTTTCTGAAGCCTCTGATTTCTTTGTTACCAGTGGGTTTGGACAAAGACAGGAACAGACTAGTGAGGGAGCTATATAGGCTTCCAGGTGAGATGATGGCTGCCTGAAATTATGTATTGGCAGTAGAATGCATGATAGGTAGATCTGAGAAAAATTTAAAAGATAGAATTGATAGGACTTGGTGGGAGACATGAAATAGATGGTGTGAGAAAGGGAGGAATCTATCATGACACTAAGATCACTTAAGTTTCTCAGAAGTTTAGACATTAGTTCAATAATGGGGTTTTTTTTTTTTTATTGAGACAGGACAGCCAGGTGGAGGAGAAGACTTGAAGGTTAAGCTCTTGAATTCAGCCTGGGACTTGTTGCTTTGAGGTGTGTAGTAGATACTATTGGTGACCCATTCATATCTCCTTGACCTACCTGCAGACTGTTGCCTGCAGACAGTTCATGTGTAAAGATGGCTTCCAAATCTCTCTGCCTGAGGTCAATCATAGACTATTAGACTGAACTTTGCTTTAGAATAGATGTAGCCAGACCTAGAGTTGCAGGCAGTTAATGCCCCAAAGGTGACCATCAACCCTGAGGGGTTGGAAGCCATGGATAAATACACTGGCTTTCATGTCTGAGGCATGTTCTATGTTATGTCTCAGAGGGTCTCCAGTGAGACTCAGTCCTCATTGCCAATAGTGATAGTCTGCTCATCAACACACTCTTTCTTGGCTTTCCTTATTTTCCTATCTCATTTTCCATTCTCCTAGAATGCTTCCTGATAAAGTCTTTGCACTCAAATTGCAATATCAGGCCAGGAAGGATGTCTCACACCTGCAATTCCAGTAAGTCCAGAGTGTTAGGTCAGTCGGTTTAGGGGGGCTGAAGGGAAGGAAGCCTCAAGCAGCTCACAAGCACAAAAGAACAACCAATCAGATGCTGACATGTAAGCAGTAATGGCGTCTCCTACCAATCAGTGGACTTCTGCTGACTCATCTTAGAAAGACACTGATCTCAGCAGGATCCCCTGACCAATCCCAGGGGGACATAGGACTCCAAATACCTCCTTTTCCTGGCCCAAGTCCTCCCCTTCCTACCCTGAGCTCTTAAAATTTCTATACCATGAAGCACGTGAGCGATTCCCCCAACCTGCTCTGTTGGACTGAGGAGTCTTGCTCAGGAGCGTACATCAATAAAGCCTTGCTCAGCAGTTTTAACTTGCCTCCTTTTGGTCATCTGGCTTTACACAGAGGCCAAGGCTGGAGGGTCACAAGTTCAAGCCCAACCTGAGCAACTTAGTGAGACCCCCTCTCAAAGTCAAAAATAAAAAGACTGAGGATGTAGCTCAGCGGCAGAGTGCCCCTGGGTTCAATCCCCAGTAATCCCAAGGGGTGGAGATTGGGCAACATTAGAGTCTAAGATGAAGGTGTTTGTAAAATTACCAAGTGATGGTCTCAAATTGAATATAAAGGTCTGAGGCTCAAGAACAAAAAATTGGGTCATCAATATATGTTTTCTCCTTGAGGTGGTGGCTGTAGATGATATTTTTAAAAGTATATAAAAGAAGAGGATGGCCTATCATAATAAATACTATCATTTAGGGGGCAGGCAGAGAGAGTGTTGACTAACAAAACTGAATAGAAATGGAGGTGGAGAAGAAGCAGCAGTGTGGGGCCACAAGATCAAGGGTAGATGCCAATAGGACAGAGCGGTAAATAGTGTCAATGCTACATTCTCAGAGGTCTGTAAGAGAAGAACTGAGAAATGGCCATTGGATTTAGCTACCAGGGAGTACTTGGTGACCTTTAGCAACACAACTTTAGTAGAAGATAAAGGCAAAGTCAGGCACGCAGTTATAAATGACAAGTGAAAAAGTCTGGGCTGAGAATTTAGACCTTCCTTTTAAGAAATTAAGCCATGAAAGGACAGAGAATGATAAAGCAGATTTGCAAATGGATATGGAAATAAAGAGGGTTGTTTCTGTCACTTGTTTATTCTTCTAAGATGGAAGCTATTATGGTTTGGATATGAGGTGTCCCCCAAAAGTTCCTGTGGTAATGCGGGAGGTGAAATGATTGGATCATGAGGAATGTAACTTAATAAGTACATTCTAGTTTGAATGCACTAACTGGTGGTAGCTGTAGGGTGTTGCTGGGGGCAGTGAGTCAGAGAAGGCATGCCCTCGAGGGTATATTTTTCCTCTGGGGCCCAGCATCTCTCTGTCTCTTTCTCTTTACTTCCTGGCTGCCAGGAGGTGAGCAGCTTTTCTCTGCCACACCCTTCTGCCACAATGCCCTGTCTCATCACCAGCCCAAGATGGAGTCTGCTGACTGTGGACTAAACCTCTAAAACCATGAGCCCAAAATAAGCTTTCCCTCCTCTAAGTGGTTCTTGTTGGGTATTTTGGTCACAGCTACATAAAGTTGACTAATACAGGAGGTTTTGAGCTTTTTGAGTTCTGATAATTCTGATGATCTTGATTTTTAGTTCCTCTCCATAGGTACTGAATAAAGATTCAGCACTCCCAAATCTTCATCAAATGTAAACTGAGAGTCTACTGTGTGTCCAATATTGTTGTTGCTGTGGCTGTAGTGGTGAATAACAGTCTAATAGGAGAGATAAATAACAAACTAATAATTGCACGGATATCATGGCAATTAGGACTATGAAAAGCTATCTGAACAAATACAAGAATGTACTTTGAGGAGACGTAACATAACTAGAGATGTCAGGAAAAAAGCTTTCAAAACAGGTGAACTTTGAACTATCAAGGATAATTTAAAAGTAAGTGAACAAAGGTAGACAGATATTTGGTGGTAGGCATGGGGGGTTGGATCAGTATATGAAACCAGCACTTTCAGAATAAAGAAAGCAAATAAGGCCAGTACAGATGGAGTTCAGTAAATGAAGGGAAGAAGGTCAAGGTGCACAGCTGAAGAATTGGCTGTGCATAGATCCAGCTTAATTTCTACTCCACCCATGAAACTTTCCTAATACCCCTTAATGAGAGTTGACTGTTGCCTTCCCTGAATGCCCAGTTCTCTTTGAGAGGAAAATTTCTCAGTAACTGAAAATATGGATATGGGTTGTGTATACAGATAGTTAATACATGTTTCAAATTCTACTTTTGTCAGTTACAGTGTTTTGAGCAACTTTACTGAATCTGTTTCCTCTGTATTTGACTAATCATAGGACCTCATGCACGTGCTATACAACTGAGATACTCATGTTTCCTCCTCTATAAATCAGAAGCAGTTACTACTTCATGGGGTTGCTATAAATATTAGACAATGTATAAGGTAATTTGCTATAATTCCCATGTAAAGTCCATCACCAGGAAACATCTGGACTCTACTGGGCATAAAGCTCTTCTACCTTTGTCTACTGAGCACTTGCTACTTAAGTTTACAATTACAAGTATTCTCATATCTGTATTATCTTTACTGACAGAAGTTCTCAGTAGTAGGGTATTAGTTTCCTATTGCTGTTTTAACAAATTAGTATAAACATAGTCACTTATAACAACATAAATTTATTATCCTACAGTACTGGGGATCATAGTCTGAGCTGGGTCCCACTGAGGCAAAAATCAAGGCATTAGTAGGACCCTTTTGAAGGATGGGAGATAATCTGGTTTCTTGACATTTTCTTTTCCAAGTTCTATATTTCTTGACTTGTGGCCCTTTCCTCCATCTTCAGATTCAGCAGTGTGATATTTTCAGATCTCTTCCCTTTTCTTCTAATTTAAATAATACTTGTGGTTATATTGGATCCATCCAGATAATCGAGGATATCTTTTTCTTCAAGTCAGCTCATGAGAAATCTTAATTCCATCTGCAACCTTAATTTCCCCTTGCCATGTAACATAACATATTCACAGATACTGGGGACTTATGGATTCTTTTTTCTATTCATAGTTCCATTTTTTTTTTTCCATTGGCAGGGAGATGGAACCCAGGACCTTGCACATGTTACATAAGTGCTTACTACTGAGCTACACCCACAGCCCTCAAAACTCCATTTTAAATACTGTGTTATCATTGTGTTGTATCAAACTCTTCTAGAACTAACATTTCCAACTTTCATGATGTTCTTGTAGCAGCAGTGATAATTTTTGCTTTTTTTATTCATAATTTATATAAGAAACACAAAACTCAAACTTTCAAGCCAAATAGTAAATATATTAGGTGGCAAAAACTAAATATTCATAGGACTTTCCTTCTAGTCTTCCTAAAAATGACAAGACAGCAATTCGAAAATCATGAAGAAGCAATAAATATTAAACACCAATGGAAGCAGTGGCTGCCTAAAGGCTCCCAGAGCATACAGTACATCTTTACTGATGAATGACTCTTCTTCAGACAAAGCCTGGATCCTGAAGTTCTTTATTAACACTATACCTATAAAGCTGTAATGAATTCTGTTCCACTCTGATCTGGGAGAGAATGCAGATGTAAGGAATAGAGCACAAAGGTGGGCATCCTCACTAATGCATAAGGACTCTGGAGCACAGAAGGCAGCTTCAACAACCTGCCCGAGCATTCCCTACTGAAAAAGTGGCCACCTCACACAGGGGCCCCAGCCTGAAACACACTTCTGTAAGTACCAGTCTTTAAGTAAAGAAGTCAAAGTCATTAACATCTTCATGATGATTCATTTACTAGAATGACTGGCAGGTCAGCAAAGGATTGAAGGAAATGGAACTCCAGCCTAGCAGAAAAGCAGGATGACTTTACCAAGGTATGTTTTAGGTCATTCAAGGCAGAGTAGAGGAACTGAAAACCCAAGAGGGCTTAAACAACTGTCATGGATCCTTGCATCTCCTTGTGTTCCTATACAAGAAAATAATATTAATACCCTATCATATGAAAATAGTTGCCATTTCCTGAATGTGTTAAGCATCAGACCTAATATGAGCTACATTATATACATTATTTGGTTTGATCTTACCACCATTTCAATGAATTCCTTTTAAGGCATACAACTGACAGGGACCTGGGACCAGAAATATTTATTTACTTAAGGTTACACAGCTGATGTATTTTAGAACTGGGTTTCAAATTGAAGACTTCTGGCTCTAGAGCTCTCCCAACCAGCAACTACTTTGTACATTTTCTGCAGGATGAATGGATGATTCAAACTATCAGCCCATCATTTCCTATGACAAATAGCTTTTTCTAGGGTTTTTAGGAATGAAGTCTAGTACAAATGCATAAAATAAGCAGGCTTTGCAAAAATACCAGCAGGGAAAATAAATAAATGATAGGTAGGTGTTTTGCTCCATTCTGCATCTCCAATAAGACAGTTAACTTATGATTGTTTAGGTGTAGGGAAGTAAGAATGTGTAATATTTCAAGTCAACAATTACTTATTTAGTGTCATCACCAGGAACAAAGGTGTCCTCTATTATTTTACAACTTGTCCTCAGAAAGCCTGTTTGACTTGACTTTCCTCTCTACCCTGGAGAGACACAAAGTTACTAAGCCACATGGGGAGGAGCATATACTGGAATAGCTTCCCAGATCTCATGCTACCTTAGGATCCCTGGCTCTTTAGTTGTATTGAAATGTCCTCATACCAGCACATAGGGCATGGGACAATAAACAGTAACAGAGTGAGACTGGGTGTGTCAAGACAATCTACAACACATAGTTGGCTTGTGCTTTTACACAAAAGGGTCCTTACTGTATGTAGCCACTATATTCCTGTACAGATGAGCAGGAATTACTTGCTCATTCTTTCTGAAAGAAGTATGAGAAGGGTGTTATCTTGTTGACAGAGATATGGCCAAAGCAGCAAAACTTTATTAATGCTTGATGTGAAAGAAAAACTTAAATGCCAAAATTGTGGACTCCATTTTGTTTTATTTTTTAACTATTTATTTATTTATTTATTTGTACCAGGGATCAAACCCATGGCTGCTTAACCTGTGAGCCACATCCCCAGCCCTTTTTATTTTTTATTTTGAGACAGAGTCTCACTAAGTTGCTTAGGAGCTGGCTTTGAACTTGAGATCTTCCTTCCTCAGCCTCCCAAACTGCCAAGATTACAGGCATGTGCCCCCTGCACCCAGCTATTTTTTAACTTTTTAAAATATTTTATGTAAAATTTATTATATAGATGAATTTCAGTACTAGGGATTAAATCCAAGAATGCTCCACCACTGACTACATCCTCAGCACGGCCCCTCTCCCCTTTTTAAATTTTGAGACAGAGTCTCACTAAATTGCCCAGGATGGTCTCCTACTTGTGATCCTCCTGCTCCAGACTCCCTAGTAGCTGGGATTACAGATGTGTACCACCGCACCTGGCTAGATTTGATTTTTGGATGTACAGTTCTATTAATTTTAATCCATGAATAGGTTTATGTAACTACCATCATGAAAAGGACACAGAACAATTCTATCACCTTTCAAAAACTTCCTTGTTCTCCCTTTCTAATTGCTCACTCCTCGTCCCTGAAAACCACTGTCTTTTCTTCCTCACTATAGTTTTTTCTTTGAGAATGTCATATAAATTGAATTTTATAGCATGTAATCTTGGGAGACTAGCTTCTTTCAATTAGCATAATGCCTTTGTGATTCATCCAAGTTGTTTGTGCCTCAATGCTTTCTTTTTTCTTTTTCTTTTCCTTTTTTTTTGGTGTGGAGGATTGAACCCAGGGCCTCAGACATGCCAAGCACACACTCTACCACAGAGCTACACCCCCAGCCTCAATACTTACTTTCTTTTTCTTGCTAAGTAGTATTCCATGTTATGAATACATCATCACTCTGAATTTCTTGGAAATTAATTTTTTAAATTGAAGTATAATTAACATATTTTATGATTTGAATATGGTTTTCCCCCCTGAAACTCATGTTGAAGGTGAATCCCCATTATGAGATATTAAGAGGTGAGACCAGGTGAGATCTGTTAGAGGAGATTAGGGCTCTACCTTCACAGATTAATCCATTCATGCAACTAATGGATTACTGTGTTTTGGATTATATTGAAAGTGGGTCTGCTGAAAAATCCAGTTTGGCTAGTGTGTTAGTTGGTTTCGCATCATTGTGACTAAAATATCCAACAAGAACAACTTAGAAGAAGAAAGGTTTATTTTGGGCTCAAAGTTTCAGATATCTAGTCCATGGTTGGCGAGTCCATTGCCCTGGGCCAAAGGTGATGCAGAACATTATGGTGGAAGGGTGTAGTGGAAGAATGCTTTTCTGCTCATGGTGGCTGGGAAGTAGAGAGAAAGAAGGGACATTGGACATGGGGAAAATGAACCTTTCCAAAGCATGATCCCAGTGACTCACTTCCTCCATCCACACCCCACCTGCCTGCAGTTACCACCCAGTCAATTAGAACTAGGATTAATTGATCTAACAGATCTCACCTGGTGTCACCTCTTAATATCTCATAAGTTCTCATTACGTGATTATTTCACCTCTGAAAATTCCTGTATCAACACTGGAGCTTTTGGGCAAAAGCCTCCTTCTAAATCATAACAGATAGGTCCCTCATATTCTTCCTTGTCTGTGATCATGTGATGCCATGCACAGCCTTTCCAAGAAGGCTATCACCAGATGCAGTCCTTCCACCTTAGACCAGAACTGTTAACCAAAATAAATCTCTTTGCTTTATAACTTATCCAGTCCTGGGAATAATGTTTATTAGCAACAAAAAACAGATTAAGACAACATACCATAAAATTAGTCACTTTACCTTAGTTTTGCAAAAAGAAGAAATAGATCAAACAATAATCCTCATTCCATAAAAAGTTAACATTTAATCTGGAAAAAGATTTTTGAGCATGCCATGTTTATCTTTCTCCAGCTTCCTGTCTCATTGTTCTTCTGCCTTTGGAGAGGAAAAAGAAAAAAGCATATTATTTCTATATTTGGAGAATTGTTCAGTACAAGTTCTTTCTCCATCTGCTTGTACTCATGTTATTAACAAATGTTCACTCCTTTCTTTAATTTCAGATGGGCTCTCCAACACAGACAGTCTTCTCCAACTAGACAGTCTTCATTCTTAAACAGTTTTTTCAATAGGTCATATCTGTATGTTGCAAAAAATATAAAAATCACAAAATTGTATGCCAAGGTAACTGAGTCTCCTCTACCTTATCCTGTCTCCCAACAACTCAGTCCCTTCTCTGAAGCCAACAATTTTCTCAACAATTCTTATCAAATGCTATTCTATGCATTTATAAATATATACATATATCAATGTGTGTGTATGTGCTCTGTGTGTGTGTGTGTGTGTGTGTGTGTGTGTGTTGGTCAGCTTTTCATTGCTGTGACAAAATACCTGAGGAAAAAACAACTCAAAAGAGGAAAGGTTTATTTTGGCATGTCATTTCAGAACTTTTAGTCCAAGGTTATCTGGCCCCAATGCTTTTAGGCCTATAGTGAGGAAGAAACATTATGGCAAAAGGGCATGGTAGAGGAAAGCTGTTCACCTCATAGCAGCCAGGAAGCAGAGACAGAGAAAAAGGGGGCCAGGGACATGATATAATCCCCAAGAGCATTCCCCCCAAAATTCATTCCCTTCAACTAGGTTCTACATCCTACAGTTACAACCACCTTCCAATAGTCCATTCAGCTGTGAATCCAACAATGGATTAATTAATTGATGAGCTTAGAATGCCCATAATCCAATCACTTCCCCGAAACCCTACCTCTGAACATTGCTGCACTGGGGACCAAGCTTTCAACATATGAGCCATTGAGGGACATTCCAGATATAAACCATAGCAGTATGTAAACATATAGAAACTTGCAAACATATATGTCTATGTACATATAAAATAAATAGGTGCATCTAAAACAAATGTATATACAAGCATAAACATATATGTTTTCCCCATATGAGGGTATATTCTACCTAATATTCTACACTTTACTTCTTTTCCTCTTAATTTCCCTTTACTTGGAATTGTTTGCAGAAAAGAATATTTAGTTTATTCTGTCCATTTTATTCTCTTATATGAGTGCATCATGTTTTACTTCATGAATAGTGTTTCATAAATAGTGTTTTAAAACTCTGTCCTTATGGTCAGTGAATACCTGCAGCAAATACACAGTTTTCTTAGATCGTTTAACACATATGTAAACATCTCTATAGTATAATCGCTTAGAAGTGAATTTTTTTTATCTAGGGGTATATGTATTTCTGCTTTTGAAAGGTATTGCCAAATTATTCTTCAGAGGTGTCAGTTTATACTATATTAGCAATAAGATCATAGTGTTTCTACATTGACAACATATTTTTAATAACTAGAATAATTTTAAACTTCAGTTATCAATACCAGGAAATTAGCATTAATAACTTCTCAATATTTCTTGATTTTCATACATTGACTTTTTAAAAATATCTTTTTAGTTGTAGATGGAAACAATATCTTTGTTTATTAATTTATTTTTTATGTGGTGCTGAGGATCAAATCCAGTGCCTCACAGGTGCAAGATAAGCTCTCTACCACTGAGTTATAGCCCCAGTCAAACATTGACATTTTTAAAGTGTCTAGGCCAGTTATATGAAAACATATCCCTAAATTTGGGACTTCTTATTTAAAAGAAAGAACCAACTGCAAAAACTCAATGTGAAAAAACAAAACAAGGAAAACTTAAATAAAAAGAATATGTAAAATACATTTTAGAAATACAAGTATCAAGAATACCTATTATCTTTTAAAGATTACTTGCCTTTTATTAAACCTTTACTACATGCCAGACATTGAATCAAACACAATGCACAGTAATAATAGCTAACATTTATTGGATACCAAATTTGTACCAAGCAAAGAACTAAGTAACTTGTATATTCATTATCTCATTTAATCCTCACAATAATTCTTTGAAATTTTCCATATTTTGGAGGAGCAAATTGTGATACAGTTGGCTCGCCATATCTACAGGTTGTGCATCCATGGATTCAATCAACAGTGGATGAGAAACACTTGAAAAACCTGAGTCTGTGCTGAGCACATACACACGTTTTCTTGTCATCATTCCCTAAATAATACGGTGTAACAATTATTTACATAGCATTTACATTGTAATAGGCTATCATAAGCAACCTTACATGGGAGGGTATGCCTAAGTTATATGTAAATATTGTGCCATTTTGTATGAGACTTGAGCACCGACTGGGGATCCTGGAACCAATCACCAGCAGATATGACTGCACAGAGAGGCAGAGAGGTTAACACACATCACATAATTGGTCCTTTTTCTCTTTCCTTCCTTTCCTTTTCAATTTACAATGTTAGACATTCTCATTAGAACAAATTAAAATAAATCAGAGAGGGATAAAGTAAAAGCAGAGTACCCCAGCCTCCTCCAGTGCCCCCCCTTAGGGATAACCTCTATTAACAACTGAGTGTGCTTATTTCCAGACCATTTGCTCTTGGAATCAAGATGTGAACACAACCCCTTCTGAATACAGAACATTTCTTAGTTACTTAACACTAATTGAGTAATGAATACTCAATATCACCCTCCATGTGCAAACAGCAAAGTTATATAATTATACAGATTCTATAAAAATAGCTCTTAAAACGTTTAGCAATCAGAGTATTAACTGAAAAGTTGGAGAGCTAAACCTTATGAAGTACAGTCTTCTGTTACAAAGGGCCTTTTTCTTCATAGCATAAAGAATACAAATGTTAATTAATTTAAAATATAAATACAGATGCCAACAACTGACACCCACAAGTACATTTTGAGAACTTTCTATTTAGACAATTGCTTAACTATAAAAACTGAAATAGTAAGGAATGTAACTAAGGACAAGTCACTGATAGCAAGAGCAGTCCTGTTGAGCAGAAGCTAATCTAGATGAAGTCTTGTTACAGAAGGATACTGGAGCCAAAAGTTCTTAATAAAATTCTTGTGGCTTTCCATAACCTAGTGGTATTAGATTTCCTGAATGGTAAACCAAGGAGGTCATACTCATGACCATGTTGAACAGGTCCCATCCTACCCAAGATCTAAAAGAACTATGAGTCTCAGTGGTAATGACAGTGGGACATGAAGACCATTTCCTCAGGCCATAGAATAATCCCATTAAAATAATTAGAGTTGCATTTTGGGGAATGACTCTATTCTTCACGAGCTGGAAAATGAGGCAGAGAGGAGACCCAGCAATTAAGATTTTCCCTGCCTCCCTTTCTACTTCCATGTGGCAAACAGATTTCACTGGGACCCAGAAATTAATTGAATATTTCATTTTTATGTAAATGAGTTTAAAGTTATATCTTTCTAAAGGCCACATTAGTGGAGAGCTGACAATAGAAACAGATTTCTTAGGTTAAATCCCAAATCTATCACTTATTCCATGACGTTGGGCAAATTACTTTATTGCTCTATGCTTCAGATTCCCCTTATTATTGTTCAAATAAGTTACTTTTTATCCTTATTAATGTTTTAAATGCTTTATCCATCATTATTTGATAGAAATGTGTTAATTCTTCCAGCTTGTGGACTACCATTTATATTGTTTTGTTTTATTCTCTGAGAGCACACAAATACAGAATGATATATCCTCCTGACGAATTATAAGGACTTAGTGTTCCTTATCACAGTTTTGTATTCCTCTTTCTTCTTTTTTTAAGAGACAGGGTCTTGCTGTTTCCAGACTGGCCCCAAATTCTGGTGCTCAAGTGACCCTCTTGCTTCAGCTTCCTCAGTTTGCCTGGACCTTTTTATTCTTAAGGATATTTTTTTGCCTTAAATTATATTTTTCCAATCATTAATATTCTCATGCCAGATTTCTTTTGTTTAGACTAGAAGATGTCAGTTTATATTTTTCATATTTTTATTTTCAAAGACACCCAGCTAGTGAATGGTAAAGCCAGTTTTATCTATAGGCCCCCCTTAACTCCAGTCTATCATTCTTTTTTCCTATCACAATATACCTCAGGGTCCAATTTTTTCCATGATTCAATTCAAGTCACTCTTCACCGTTACTCCACTGTGAGACCTCTCCTAACAATCAGCCTATAGTGGTTGATTCCTTTTCTGAATGAATGAATGTTTATGTCCAAAGCACTTATTTGGTCCTTAATATATGCTTCCCTGGTTTGGGCTTGTATACATCCTGCAAGTTCCTTGAAAGCTACAATATGAGTTATATTTCTTCTAGCTACTCCAGAATGACTGTATTAAAAAGCAATTTGGTTGGGAAGGGAAAGCTAGGGACCTTGTCTTGAAGCTGAATTTGCATAGAAGCATACTATTTTATTTGCAATGAGTGGGGATGGCTATTAACAATGTTTGAAAATAAGTTAGCTGAAGTCCCTGTATGCCACTTGTTCACTTGTCACTGACCTGAATTGGTTTGTCTCTGATGTGGTGGCTTCCAACAAATCTAGCTCCTCTTCAAAATCATAATGGGAGTAACATTTTTGAAAAGTATGTACTTTCAGATCCCCATTGAAAGCCACTGAGTCAGAATCTCTTAAATACAGTCTGTGAATCTAGTATTTAAAAAGCTCTGCTGAGAAGTCCAAGCTTGAAGCATCTGAGCACCTAGTCAGCAGGTGATAAATGCTTGAAAATACAGGGTGAATACCAAGTCTGCAAACATGGGCATGCTTTAATTAATATTATACTATAAGGAAATGATATCTCTGATTCTCAGTTTCCATTAATATAAAGAGTTTAGTGTAAATATGCTCTATTTAAACCACTTTATAAGCCTTTATATTGTGTTATTCACCATGAAGCAGTTGAGATACTAATAACAAAAATAATGGCCAACACCCACTGAACACTAATACATGCCAAGTGTTTATGCATATTGTCTCATTTGTTTTTTACTAGAATTCTCTGTGTGGAATTTAATCAGGGTCAACTAATCCATTAGCTTCACTGGGAACCATGCATAGGGTCTAGGATTTGAGGGGCTCACAAAATGTTTCAGTTTCCTTTAGAATCATAAGAAGGAGAAAGGACTATGCTCCTTACTGAATCAATGTTTATAGCAGAATTTTATTTTTATATTAGTCTTTACACCAACAGTCACAAATATATATATGTATGTGTGTGTGTGTATATACATACACACACACACACACACACATATACTTATAGGCCTCCAAAAAGGCATAATGTGGTTTTCACTGTAATTGTTCCCATTTAACATAAATAAGGTGAATTTTTAATAAAATTAAAAAATAAAACTTGTCCAAAGGTCATACATTTAGGTTATGGCAGAAGCGATTTTGGGCAGAGATGTTTGGGATGCCACCACAACCAAACTATATACTATACAGCATAATATAGCAGGAAGCTCATAGTTAAGAAAGCAAGTTTGTTATAATCAATTAGAAAATACTTTAAGAAAAGAATATAATACCTACATTTAAGAGTAAATCTTGCTTGTAAGGGACTTGAGAGTTTATCATTTGGAGAACCTTCTTTATGAAAAAAGAATGCAAATTAGAAAAATGCAAATCAAAACTAAGATTTCATCTCATTTCAGTCAGAATGGCAATTGTCAAATATACAAGCAACAATAAATGTTGGCGAGGTTGTGGGAAAAAATATACACTCATACATTGCTGGTGGGACTGCAAATTGGAACGACGACTCTGCAAAGCAGTATGGAGATTCCTCAGAAAACTTAGAATGGATCCACCATTTGAAGAAACTATCCCACTCCTCAGTTTATAACCAAAGGACTTAAAATCAGTATACTGTAGTGATGCAGCCATATCAATGTTTATAGCAGCTCAATTCACAATAGCTAAACTATGGAACCAACCTCGATGCTCTTTAATAGATGAATGGATAAAGAAAATGTGGTATATATACACATGTAATATTACTCAGCCTTAAAGAAGAATAAAATTGGGGCATTTGCAGGTAAATAGATGGATCAGGAGCCAATCCCAAAAAACCAAAGGCCGAATGTTTTCTCCCATAAGTGGATGCTGATCAGTAGTGGGGGTGAGGGAAGAATGGAGGAACTTTGAATTGGGCAGAGGGGAGTGAGAGGAGGGGAGCGGGTATATGAGTGGAAAGGATGGTGGAATGAGATGGACATTATTACACTCTATACATGTATGATTGCATGACTGGTATGACTCTGCATCACGTACAGCCAGAAGAATGAGAATTGTGCTCCATTTGTGTACAAAGTGTCAAAATGCATTCTACTATCATATATAACTAATTAGGACAAATAAAATAAGAATGTGAGATTGTAAATAAAAATTACATCCTCAGTTTTCAAGGGGATTGCAGAAGAAAAGGATCCTTAAGTGTGAGCCTCATTAGTTTCATGGTAAATCCATTTCTCCTCAATATACTTGAGCTTAAAGAAAGCCAGGGAGGAAATGAGTGTAAAGCAGGGATATCTGCCAGGATTTAAGAAGGAAAGGGGACTTTGAAGTATGGCTCTGACGTGAGTACCTTGATGGCAAAACCTGGTGGTGGGGGTGGCTACTGTGAGTATAATCTTTTCAGAGGAAAGCAGGAAACTCCACCTGCCTGAACCTCACAGCGGTATTATCAGAGTTTGGGTTGGGGACACAAGGAAAACAGAAAGTGGTTCCTGTTTTAAATTACCAGGATGGAAAGGCCACTAGAATCTTTATGCACTGCTGGGTCTTAAGTCATTACATAATGAAAGGCAGTTCCGGGCTGAGAAGTCTGGTGGCCATGAGCAGGAATTTGAGGAGAGGCAGGAAGAAGCAAAGGGATCTAATTAAAGGACTAATCTGGGTGTGTTTTAATGAGTGCCTAACAAATTATGGTTGGGTGGGAGGGAGGGAAATTTTTGTTATTGTAGTTGTTTTTTTTTTTTAGGATACCAAGTGAAGAGTAAGCATTTAAAAAGGCTCCAGGGTTGGGGATATAGCTCAGTTGGTAGAGAGCTTTCCTCGCATGCATAAGGCCCTGGGTTCAATTCCCACCACGACAAAAAAAGCGGGGGGCTCAATCAAGTAGATGTAGGGAAGAGGGGAATAAGAGGAAGGCAACATTTTTACATTGTGAGCCCAAATAATTGACAGAACAGTGTGGAATTGCCAGAAATTGAGGGGTTGGTTAGGTTTGGTTCTAGAGTACTTAAATGCAACAAAATAATCATGACAGGGAGTCATCTTGAACAAATTTGGCTGCTGGCATTAACCTTGGATATGTTTTCTGCATACCAGTGCCCCATCTGAGCCACACATTCTTTCTGAGTTATGTTAACAGCATTAAGAACATCGCAGTCAGGTCTCCCTGTTCTTGCTGACTAGAAACACTTTGCCTTTAATATGGAATTTGTGAGATCTCCTCATGGGATCAGTTATAATTTAACTCTCAGTGTTGCTGCTCTACCACTGCTTTTTCAGATGAGTGGCCAAGAGAACCAGTCACATCTGAAATTGAAGGAAGAGAATGGATTGAGGAAGGTATAACAGAGCTAAGAAAAGAAAAGAAAGGAATATGGACTTAAAAAGAGGAAGGAGTCTCACCATCATTAAAGAGAATATGTACTGCATAGCTAGGATGTATTGAGCTCTGTTCTTGGAACAAAAGGCATTACTAGGAAAGAGAAGGAGTCACTTCTGGAAGGTAGCTAAGTTTCTGAGGTAGATATTTGGGAAAGTGATGGCATCAGGCACAGCATTAGGGACAACAGATCTTTTTTTTTTTTTTTTTTAATATCTTTATTTTATTTTTACGTGGTGCTGAGGATCAAACCCAGTGCCTCACGCATGCTAGGCAAGCACGCTACCACTGCGCCACTACCCCAGCCCCGGGACAACAGATCTTAATGACTGGAGAGAGGAATGATGCATTCACCTTTAGCCACGTCACAGTTGACAGTCTGAAAATGTAAAGCAGAGATGTCCAGTCCACAATTGTAAACATGGGAAGGGAGGTCAAGAGAGAAGTCCAGGCAGGAGAGAGAGGTTTTAGGGTGAATCTACCAGCATTTAGAAAAGAAAATCCTCCCTCGACTCTGCCACCTCCTGAAAATCATGACCTCCCCAGCGGTCTTTTCTCACTTTAATCCTCTTGCATCCCTTAGCAGCATGTGTTAAAATGACTCAATCCCTCTTTACTAAAAGATGTATCTAAGTCATTGTTCAATGTATGTTTTTATTGTTACTTTATTTATTTATTTATTTATTTTAAAAACAACCTTTATTTTATTTATGTATGTATTTTGTATGTGGTGCAGAGGATCGAACCCAGCGCCTCACGCGTGCAAGGCAAGCGCTCTACCACTGAGCCAGGACGCCAGCCCCTTATTGTTACTTTAGAATGTGGTTAAAGGAGGGAAGGCTTGGTTCTGAGGTGAGAAATCAAGCTTTCCTATTAAGACTCCATTATGTGTGAGTCTGTTTATCTTCCAGTACAATAAATTTCACTATGTGTATTCAAGGTATACAGTATGATGTTATAGGATACATACGGAGAGTAAAAATGTTACTATAGTAAAGCAAATGAATATATCCATCATCTTACAGTTACCCTTTTTGTTTGTTTTTGTAGTAAGAACAGCTCAATCTGTTCATTTAGCATGAATTCCATATAGGGTACAATTTTATTACTTCTAATCCTCATGTTGTTCCTTAGATCTCTACATTAGATTTCTAGACTTGTTCATCCTACATATCTATTACTTTATATCCTCTGATCTACTACCCCTCACCAGAGCTTATTGGAGTAGTAAAATAGATCATGGTTTCAGGGAGAGCAAAAGGAGATATTTCAGAGGGAGATGGAAGAGTTGAATAGGAACATCTGACTGTATGTACTTTCCTGTTTATTTTGACTTTGTGGCATTACAGAGTGTCATTGTCTGGGTTTGCTTTGGGTATGGATCTCTAAAAGGCTGCAGGTGAGCAGTCAGGAAAACATGACTGCAATTACAGAGCAACAGTAACTTAAGGAACAACAGCAGTATACCTGGGCTGTAATTAATCATGAGATTAGTAAACAGATTACCACAGCAGCTGGTTATTTAGAAGTCTGTATTAAATTTTTGATGCAACAGGGGGATGTGATTAATTTGACAAAGATTCATGAGCACATATGTTCCAGCTTTGAGCTACTGTGTGGAAAGAAAAACTGAAATTGTGAATTGCATAGTGTTCATTGCCTTGGCAGATTTTTGTGTGAGATTATGCATGACTATACCTCTCCCACAAGTTTGCACAGGCTTAGGAATTTTCTTATTAAGGTTGTTATTCAATCTGCATCTTAGCAAGGGCATGAAAATGCTTGGGAAGAAGATTCTCAGGCATATTAATCTTGACTTATAATTGGATATTCCTCTTTCTGGGTTAGTGCCAAATTACTTTCCCTCTCCTTCTCTGTTTCTTAGGAGGAAGGTATTATTTTAAGCCTATTGCAATTAGAGCCGTCATTGACCACTTTTAGATCTATCACAAATAAATTATGAGTTAAATTCAATTATGAAGCCATTAACACTTCACGTAAGTAGAAAATGAAAAGCAAACTAAAAATAGATCTCACATTTCTATCTTCTTGCTTCAGAGAAACTTCTCTACAACTACCAGCAAAGGGATATTTTAAGGTTTAAACCAATAAATACAGAGCTATCTAGAAGAGAAGAGACGATTTTGGAAGCTGGAAGACCAATGACTACATGGTGATAGAGTGAGTAGCTCTGGAAAAAAAAAAAAAGAATCAGGTCAGGTAGTAGAGAAAATTAAGAACTCATTTGACTTACAGAATATTCAAAGAATTGGAAACTAATTTCACCATGTCACTGTGAAAGTAAGGATAAAACAAAAATGTTAGGATGTATACTTTTAGAAGGAATTGAATCCCTAGATTCCTCCCCACATCCATTTAGCATCTCAGACATTTTTCTTTCCTTAATTGGCAGACGAGTGATGGTTTATCTTCAGAATGGCATAAACTAGAGGCAATGGAAGAACATCAGGGCAACTAAGAGTGAAGAAACTTTACCACAAATAGGGCATGAAATGAATTCACACATATTATCTTCTAAGATAACGGCATGCCACATCTGTCTTTTCCTCCTCCTATAGGCCAAGGACATGAAAAGACAGACTTTCACTCTCTAGGCAGGACACTGGAAGTTATCTTTTGGAGATGTGGCTTGTCCACGATGAAAGACCTGACAGGGAGGATAATGATATTGGAGTTTACTGCACTGAACAGCCCACTCTGATGTTCTCACAATGAAGTGCACAGCAGACCGGCCTGACTAACGCATCCTTAAGAGTTTTCAGTGTTTTTAGTAAATCACTGTTAAATGTTATCAGATACAAAGCCTATGAGATATGAAAAAGGCTTTACCTAAAAGATAGAAAATAAAGTAAAATGCAATGTTAAGAATATAAAGATAAAATAGATGTCAAAACTTCACAAAGGGACTGGGGATATAGCTCAGTTGGTGGAGTGCTCGCTTTGCATGCACAAGGCCCTGGGTTCAATCCCCAGCACCACACACACACACACACAACAAAACAAAACCTCACAAAGAGAAGCACACACACACACACACACAACAAAACCTCACAAAGAGAAGCCACTATAACCATGAAACAAGAACAATATTCTATCCATAAATAAACAAAAAGGCAATGGTGCATTATGAAAATATCAAGGTTTTGGAAATGAAATACTTAGTAAGATGAAAAATTTCAGTGGAAATGTCTAAGTATAAAGTTGAGGAATTTTCCCAAAAAAAAGAAAAGGGGATACTGTATATACATAAGACAAGTAGGTAATTGGTCAAGAAATTTTAGCATTAAAAATACAGCCAGATAGCATAGAGAAAATTGAGAGAAGGAGATAGTAAATGATATGAATTTTCAGACTGAAAACTTTACCAAATGAAAACAATCTCAGGTTAATACACAACATTGTAAAATTTCAAATGTTAAGGCAAATGTTGGTCTTCCAGCTTCTAAAAATCTTTCAAATCTTGAGAAGATTCTACAAGATTATAAAGAGGAAGATTATAAAGAGGAAAAGAATAATATCTAGGTCGTATACCCCAAAATCAGTAATTAGGGAGAATAAAAATGTTCTGAGAATTTAGAAAAAAAGTTATGACCTAGAGTCATGATAACAAGTGGCAATCAAAACTGGATTTAAATGAATTTAATTGATCAATGGTAATGCCCTTCATTGAACATGGTTTTGTAAGCTGACTGATTAGTGTTAGGCCTTTGTTTCTGAAAGTCAACCAGCTCTCATCTAAGGATGTTAAAAAAATCAGAATGTACTATAGTGATTACTAGAGACTAGGGAAGGTGAGGGGAGTTGGGTTATGAGTACCCAAACACAGTTAAATGGAAGTAATGTGCTCCGGTGTTCTTTTTTTTATTTATTTATTTTTATCTTATTTTATTTTATTTTTATAGTTGTAGATAGACAGAATGCCTTTTCATTTTTTTTATTTTTTTATTTTTACGTGATGCTAAGGATTGAACTCAGTGCTTCACACATGTTAGGCAAGCACTCTGCCACTGAGCCTCAGCCCCAGCCCTGCTCTGGTGTTCTTTAAAGGGGGCTTTAGTTCATGATAGCATATTATATATTTTATGAATAACTAGACAAGAGGAGCTAAAGGCTCCAAACATAAATTAATAACGAGATGGAAATGTTAATTATCCTGATGTGATTAGTGCACGTTGTATATACGTGTATTGAAAATATCACACTATATCCCATAAATATGCACAATTACTATGTGTCAATCCAAACAAAAATAGTTTTTTGTGGTGCTGGAGATCAAACCCAGGGCCTTGTGAATGTGAGGCAAGCACACTACCAACTAAGCTATATTCCCAGTGCCATCAATTAAAAATTTTTAAAAATTTGAGATGGAGATATTAACTGCCCTGATTTTATCAGTACACACCGTATACATGCTTCAGATTGTCACACTGTACCCAATAAATTTATACAGTTAAAATAATATTTAATATTTTAGATCAACAAGAAAAATAAAATAGGAAGGAAAGAAAGCCAACCAGCCAGGGATGGACTCACTCCACTAAACATACGTCTAGTGACTGATAACCAAGGAGCTGCAACTCCAAAGGTGACGGCAACATGCTGGAGCTGTTGCAAGTCCACTGGTCCCTGAACTCAGTGTTTCCTAGAATCCGCAGATAGACTCAGCAGTTTATTCTGCCCAGAAAGACTATGCCTGGCCAGCATAGCTCTACTACAGCAGGACAAGCAGTAAATGCAGCTTTGTCTTTTTATTTCAGATATTCAGTGTTAGTTTCATCATCCTTTGACAAAGATTGATTTTTAACTTCATCATTGAAAGCTACAAAGCAAAGAAAAAAGGCAGAAAGAACACGATTAAAAAGCTAGAATTTTATACCTAACTCAACTACTGCTTCTAGTCTTTTTCCAGAGTGGAAAATCAAAGATCATTATCTGAAATGAGAAAGTTAAGAAGTAACAGTTCCAGAATGCTGTCCTGGAAAATGGAGATAAATACCAAAACAACTAGGTAAAGAAATGAAACTGGAGTCTCCAAAGGAAGAAGTGGTAGGTGTGGGGTTATGAGAGTGAGTTTGCTACTTTTCACAGTAAGTCTTGGAGACCATCTTTCCCTCCTATTGGCTTTAGGTGGTTTATTTGTTATTTTTTAAGATAAAATTATTACTGGAAAAAAAAAACCATGAAGATAATGAGCCAGTGTTTGAGCAAACTGAAAATGCATCCAATCCTTTTAGATGTCCTGTGAAAATGTTTGAATGCTACGTATCTAAAAGTTCACAGAATCTTACTCAGAGAATGGATGTTTTTTATTTGCAACTAGAATGCTCTAGTTCTATAGATCGCCCTGTCTAGTATACATCTACTTCACTGGACTGAAACACCTTGGAAAATATGCTCATATGGGTTCTTCTAGTAAAAGATATCTATGATAAAGACAATTATGAACTGGATGAAGACACAGACTAAAGAGGAATGTTTCAGAAGCAATCAGGATAAAATAGATTAGTCATGCTGCTAGATCTTCATTATGGAAAACATTTCAAGGTTACTCCTGTTTTGAGTTAATAATCTGTGAGTGAAAGTTGCCATTATTCTATGCAGTGGTTTTGGAATAATTAACAAATACATTCAAATCTTTGTTTTAATTATTTATTTGATTAGGTATGTTTGTATGTTCTAACTTTTTACATTACAAAATACAAATGAGAATGTGCCATGTATAAATTTTTTCTTGTAGTAAGAAACATCCATATTGTACAACTTTGCTGTCACAGAGCTTCCTCAAAAAGGGGCGCTTTTACTGGGTTCTTGACCAGATGGTTGGTATGGGTAGCACTACTAAAAGTTTAGAACTTGCAATGTCTTTCAGAATTTTTTAAATAAACTGCAAACTAATGGCTGGGGTTTTGTTTTGTTTTGGGGGGGTTTTGTTTTGTTTGTTTTGTTTTAGTTACTGAAGCCTTACAAGGTTATGTAGAGAGATACTGTTTTCTGCATCGAAATTAGACAAAAGAATGCTGTCAATATTGGTATACTGTAATGTGAATATATACTAGTGAAGACAACTTTTTGTTCCCTTTATTAAAACCTTAGTGTCATTTAAAAAATAAATAAATAAATGCAAAATTTTTAAAAAATGAAAAGAAAGTGATCAAAGTCACTGATCCAGACCAAGGTGCAATAACCTGTCTAATATTAAATGGAAAACAAGCAAGATGCAAAAAGTAAACATAGAAAGTTATTATTTATGTAAATGGAGGGGGAGTGGCAATCATAAATATATGCATGCATATGCATAGGATAACATCAGCAAGCTCTGCTGTGTCTACCTTCAAAATAAATCCTGATTGCAACCATATCTCACCCTCCACCAAATACTCAAATAGTAGATTGCCTACTGTGTCCCTGCCTTCTTTCCTTTTACTCCTCAGTCTAGTCTCCACACAGAAGTTCAGGTAATCCAGTTAAAAATAAATCATATTGGCCCTTCTGTTCAAAACCCTTAGAAGTTGTTTGTTTGTCCCCCCTCACCCCCAACACATCCAGTAAAACCAGAGTCCTCAGCAGGATCTTCGTACTCTCATGTGATCAGGTTCTGACCTCTGCCTCATCTAGTTCCAATGCATTCATACCTCAGGGACTTTGCAACTCATGACCCACTGCCTGCAGTGCCTTCCCCAGACATCTGTCAGGAATGGACTCTCCCTCAGCTCTCTGCTCTAGTGTCATCTTCTCTAAGAGACCTTGCCTAGGCCTTCCTCTGCACTTCTTTCCCCACACACTATCTACCTGTCATTCTCTGTTAACTCACCCTGATTTATTTTTCTTCAAAGCACTTAATGAAGCCAGAATTAAAGATAGGTAGTCAGAAAGGAGGCCAACTTGGGCCTGGGAAGTAGGAGAGGGATTGAAATGCTAATGCATTCAGATCCCTTCCTCTACCCTGATTAAGATAACCTGCACGTGCTCCAACATGTTCCTAAGGTAATCTGCTCCAAGGATTGTCCCTCCCTATAGGGAGTTATAAAAGTTGTTAATTACAACCTCTTCCTGCCCAGATCACTCCACCTTGGCCCCTCCAGCCCATCTGCTTCTCACCTTTTGGCCATCCCACTGAGCATCTCCTGGGCCTAGTGAAGTATGCAGGAAGGAGAGAAATAAGGGGAAGAAAACAGGAGAACAAAGAAAATCTAGGACGTATCAGAGAGGCAGAATGCTCTCACTTCTTGGGAAACCAGGATACCAGCTATGGCCCCCTTCTCTCTCCTGGGAGAAGTCTATGTTACCCCTTTTTAAATAAACCCTGCTTTATATGCTTGCCTTGGCATGCTTCTCTGATGTTATACTTCAACATGTGACGAAGCAGAATTCATCACCTATAATTGGCGGTATCATTATTAACAATTGCCCTTTATGTATATATTAATATTTGCTTGTTTTATTGGCTCTTTCACCCCACAGAATGTAAAGTCTCATGAGGGCAGTCGGATTTGTCTATTTCTAATTGCACTTATCCCAACCCCTAAAACAGGGCCTGTCATGCATAGGAACTACTAATAAAATTCTTTTGAATAAATTTGCAAATAATTATAAATATCCATTCTTTTGAAACTGATACCTCTTCAAAGGAAGAAATGGTCAGTGAGGGAGACAACGGCTTGCTATCTGTCAAAGAAAAGAAAAACCCAACTATTTATAGCAGCTGCTTTGGGGAGAGGAACTGGGAACTTGAGGGCCAGTAGCGAGAAAGCAGGAAAGACTGGCTGACTTTCACTTCTCTAGGTCCCCCTGCTTTCAACTCCCACAGCACCCAGGTCTAAGCTGTGGACTCCACACTGCTGCACATCCATGTGGAACTGCTAAGTTGCCCAAGGGAAATGTGAGGACATTCATGTTTACTTTTTTCCTAAAAGAAAGAAAGCATATATTAAATTATAGGTTTTGAATACATGTATATAATTTACAAATTGTGTTCTGAATTGCATGTTTTTGCCAGGTGTGATGGCGTATGCCTATAATCTCAGCTACTAGGGAGGATGAGGCAGAAGGACTGCAGTGTGAGGCCAGCCTAGGCAACTTAGCAAGATCCTGCCTCAAAATAAAAATTAAAAAGGGCTTGGGATATTGTTCAGTGGTACAGCACTTGACTACTCAGTGTGCAACGCTCTGGGTTCAATCCCTAGAACTTCAAAAAAATAACAACAAAAAACACTTTTTAGAGACAAGGGGACACAACTAAACAATTTAGTCTGTAAGTTTAGTCACAAACTACCTGTAGTTCTTATAAATGGCAGATGTGTTTGGTTTGTCTTATACTGTTTTGAAATTATTTGAATCAATATTAAAATACAGAGATTTCACATAAAATTCCAGATTTCTGTCTTTTTTGAGATGCTAGAGGAGCTTGGCAATGTTAGTCCTGCAATTTGCTGGAGCAAGGTAATACAGGCATGTTCAGAAGGTGTGTGTTTGTGTGTGTGTTTCCGTGTAGCAAAGTGTTCCAAACAGCTTCCAGTGGGTTGTGGGTTCTCATATTTGACTTACCTCACCTCTTTATCAGCCTGATCTTGCAGGCATTTTATTTATAGTCTTTAGTTTAAAGTCATTTTCTGACCCATTTCTCAACCTCAGCCAAATCATATGTACTGACAGCAGAAGGCCTAAAATTTGCTAATAATTTACTACTTTTAAAAAATGATTGAATTCAGAGCTATCTCCATGGTAATGCTACACTCTTTTCTAATCCTGTTGGGTCAGAAACTGAGCTTAATGGGAGAGTATGTACCTGTGAATCACCATCCTTGGGTGCATCCTGTTGGAGAACCACTGATCTATAGTTCACACCATGAATCTTGCTATTCTAACTTTGTACAGTCCTTGTTTGTTACATATGTGTGTATAGCCCTGCATATACTTCCTTTAAGAAATATATTTTATAGAGAATTTCCAAGTTCCTCCGAGTATCCAGTAGTGAGAATATTAAACTTGCTGGTTGATTGATTAACATCAAAAAAGCATGGATACTGCCAATAATTTTAAAACTTACATCACTATGACTTGCATATTAAATAAGAGAGATGGCATGAGAAAAACACAGAGATGTATGTACATACAGTAAAAGCAAGAGGAATGTCTCATTGTTTCTGTTTTCTAGACTGTTTTTAATATTATTTTCTTATTTAATCTTTATAGTAAAATCCAGTTTCATTCACTCAACAGAAACATTTTCAGTATCACCAAAGGGCATTGCTGTGGGAAAGAGACATCAATGGTTTGAAGACTTAGGCTCCATTTTTTTTTTTTTGGTAATGGAGATTGAACTCAGGGGCACTTGACCACTGAGCCTCATTATTCCCAGTTCTATTTTGTATTTTGTTTAGAGACAGGGTCTCACTGAGTTGCTTAGGGCCTTATTAAGTTGCTGAGGCTGGCTTTGAACTCTCTATCCTCTGTCTCAGCCTTCCTAGTGGCTGGAATTATAGGGGATTATAGGCTATAAAAAGAACTCTGAGGCAGATGCCCAGGCTGCATACAACATTCTATATGTGTGCAGCACTTAGAAAAAGAGATGTGGTAACCAAAGTCTTGCAATATGAGATAAGATAAAAGGCTTAAATAAATTTAATCAGAATGGTTCTGAACATGATAAGATAATGGATTTAAATTACAGGGTAAGGCAGCTGCTGAGTAAGAAGTTTTTACAGATAGATAGATAAAAAGATAGGTAGATTCCTCCAGCAGAAATAGGTTATGTAATTCATGACAGCTTATTTGATGGAAAAATATATCAATTCAATGGAAAATTGAATTACTGTTATGGAGATATATATATATATATACATATATATGTATGTATGTACATATATATATATACATACATATATATAGTGGGTGGGGGACAGAATTATAAGAATAGGATCACCTGTTAAGGTTTGGATATGAGGTGTCTCCCAAAAGCTCATGTGATAGATAATGCAAGAATGTCCAGAGGTGAATGCTTATGAGAACTCAAACTTAATCAGTTGATTAATCCATTTGATAGACTGATAATTTGAATGGATTACTTGATGGTAACTGTAGGTAGGTAGGACATGGCTGGAGAAAGTAGATCACTGGGGTGTGTGCCCTCAGGGATAATACCTAGTTCCTAACACCTTTCTCTTGCTCTCTCTCTCTCTTTCTCTCTCTCTCTGTTCTTCAGAGCTGCCATGAGCTGAGCAGCTTTCTTCTGCCACACCCTTCTACCATGATATTCTGCCTCATCTCAGGTCTAGAGTAATGAAGTCAGCTGATTATGGACTGAACCTCTAAAACTGTGAGACCCAAATAACCTTTTCCTCCTCTAAATTGTTCTTGTCAGATATTTTGATCACAGTGATAAAAAAGTGACTAACACAAATCCCAATTTGGCGGAGAAATCATTTGTGAGGTGATATAAAGAAGATTTTAACTTATTTGATAAATTTTCTTTCTTTTTCTAATTGAACAATTAACATATGAATGTATTTTCCTTGCAAAAATTATAAAATTTATTGGCCAAAATAAAGTCCTCTTGGACCTTTTCTCAACTGTCCCCTATACAAATTCTAACACCCTCCCCAATTTATCTTCTCTGGAAATTTTTACAAACACATGTAGCATTTGAGTACAGATGGAAAATACAGAAAGGAAAATAAAGCTTGCAGGAACAACACCTTTAACTTCCTTTTATTAGGCGGTTGATATGTTTGACAGTTTCCATGTAAGATATTAACTCATTCAATAAATGTATTGCGAGCAACTCCTATGTACCAGGGACTGGGAATATAACAGTGACTTCAAATTCATTACCACCTTCAAGCTCGACATCATGTTTGCCACCATATGCTGATAAAGAAAACTAGATTCAGAAAACTTACAGAACTCAGACAAGGTTACTTTTACTTAAGCGGCAGTGCTGGGACTCAAATCCTGGCCTGTCTATCTTTAAAGCCTAGTGCTCCTTTAACAACTACACATGTTTTTCAAACCATTTGTTTTATAAGCAGAAGCCTTTAAGTTTTTTTAATGCAAATAAAATTAAACGACCATATTGTAGCTCAATTCAGAAAGAAAATAAAAGTAGAGGCACTCTGGTTCCTTAATGGCTATCTGCAAAGATGAATTTGTTTTCAATCAAAAGAACTAGAAGGAAGTACTTATGTGAACAACCTCAAACATGCAAGTCTCCTATTACTCAACAGCTTTAGGTTCAAGAGACAAACATTAATGCTGGTAGAGATCATTAGGGCACTGGTTTTGGAATTAAGATATCTGGCAATCCACACTAACTCTGCTACTTACAGGTTGTATGCCTCAGTTTTTTACAACTGAGGCAACTCAGTTGTGAGTCCTGTAATTCCAGCAACTCACAACTATTTTTCACAATATTAGTGGTAACCTACAATGATTGATAGAATTCTCCCGGCTGGTATACATGCTCATATAATTGTCCCACCCCAGCCAACCCTGAGTGCTGGGCAGCACAACTGGATATGATCACTACTATGATTAGGTTATTAATCAGTTGAGTTGGAGTTAACCAAAAGATGATCCTGGGTGAGTCCAGCCTAATTAGCCTAAGAGAACATGAAGCTTTGGAGACTTACCTGCCTGTGCCAAAGAAATCAAACAGGCCTTGAGAGGAGGAGCCACTTGGCAAGAAACAGAATGACCTCTTGGAACCTACAGCAGTCCCCAGGTGAAAGTAAGAAAGTAGGGACCTTGGTCATTGTCTTAGTGTAGCAACCCTATAACAGAATACCTTAGACTGGATAATTTATGAACAACAGAAATTTATTGTTAACTGTTCTGGAAACTGGGAAGTCCAAGATCAAGGAGCTAGCAGAAGCTGAGTGCTATAGCACAGTCCTATAATCCCAGCTACTCAAGAGGTTGAGGCAGGAGGATCACAGGTTTGAAGCTAGCATGGGCAACTTAAAGAAATTCTGTCTCAAAAAATAAAAAAGGCTAGGGATGCCAGGCGTGGTGGCGCAAACCTGTAATCTCAGCACTTAGGGAGGCTGAGACAGGAGAATCGCGAGTTCAAAGCCAGCCTCAGCAATGGCGAGGCGCTAAGCAACTCAGTGAGACCCTGTCTCTACATAAAACACAAATTAGGGCTGGGGATGTGGCTCAGTGGTCAAGTGCCCCTGGGTTTAATCCCCAGTACCAAAAAAAAAAAAATCAAAAAGGGCTGGAATGTAGCTCAGTGGTAAAGCACCCCAGGGTTCAATCCCCAGAACCAAAAACAAACAAACAAAAAATAGAAAAGAAAAAAAGAAATT
>PVHX01016823.1:0-41989 GCA_004024805.1 Geosciurus inauris
GCCGGTCCCTGCAGCCAGCCAGCGCCCCCACACCCCGACCCCGCCATCATGACCATCATGTTGGACATGGGCTACGACCCCTACGAGGCCTGGGTGTCCCTGCACCAGCGGAAATTCGACGAGGCCATGGCAACCTACCTTATCCTCCGGCACCAGAGGACCCAGGGGGTGGTGTGCCCGCCCCAGGCCAGGCCCGCGCACCGTCGTCGGGTGGCCGAGCCTCGCCTGGGCCCCGCGGATGCCCCCGGCCTCCGTCCCGACAAGTGTGCCAGCCAGCCTGCCCTTGCCCGGCCCTGTGGGCGGCAGCCGCCTGAGCAGGCCGAGCAGGCGGGGCAGAAGGCCGCTGCCAGCGCCAGCCTGCCCGCCATGCCTCCGCACTTCTCGCCCGCGCGCATGCCCGCTACCAGCCGGGCCTCCAGGCCTGAGCCGGTGCCCCGCAGGCCCGAGTCCCCCAGGCCCAGCCCCTGGATGATCCTCAACAGGTTGGTGGCAGAAGGCCGCAGCGCGTCCTCCCAGGCTCCCTCCTCAGGCCCAGCCGTGGACAGCGGCAGGGGCTGGAGGGGGCTCGCCAGCAGGATGGCCACCTGCCTCCAGCATCTGTGCTGCTGTGGGCCCTGCCTCCCGGGGCCCGCCTCCAGAAGAAGAAGAAGAGTGGCGCCAGTGCCAGGAGGCCACAGACGCCCCGGGTTCCAGAACCGAGTGGCTCCAGCGAACGTGCCCTGACGAGACACCCAGACCTACGGACCCCCAGGAGACCCCAGCTCCAGCATCCGGACCTCGCCCGGCCTGCGCGTGTCCATCGGGAAGGGACCCAAACAGCTTGGGCAGGGGGGTGTGCCAACGGACTGGCCTTCCCCAAGCGGACTGCAGCCCAGAGCGCCCTTGCATCCACCACCACTCTGCTCTGCCCCCACCTGCCTCAGGCACCCCAGAAGAACTTTTCCCTGGGACGCTTCCCCTGCCCTGCTCTTCCCGGCCTTCCTCCAGGCCTTCTGGGAGAGCAGAGGTGATTCTTAAGCAATGTCTTTTTCTCACCAATTGTCAAATAAAATGGACATTCCAAAGATGTTTTTGTTTTGCACTCTTTTAAAAGGGAGGTTTAAAACTGGAAGAGAAAATTTGAATTTAGAATACCAAAAAAACAGGCTTCTGTGCCTAGCAGGAGTCCAGTGGGTTAGGCCTTTGAGTTGATAAGTAGGAGACCACCACCAGCCAGTCTGAGTCCTGGACCACTGGGCCTTTCTCTTCTATTCAGTTTACATAGATTCTTGTGTGCCTTCAGGCAGTGTAGACAGGGATTCACTTGCCTTTAGGCTATGTAGATGGGGACTTCCTACCCTTGACCTAGTGTAGACAGATCTTGAGACACTCTAGACTTGATTCTGCTTGAGCCAATTGCTTTGGCCCAATGCCTTTCTTGTTCTTTTTGCCCCTTCCTGAGGCCTGTAGAGTGTGGACATGACAGCTGTTGGAGAAGACTTGTCTGGTAAGGCATTGGGGACTCCAGAGACTCCTTTCCCTGGGATTCTTCCCTCTGCCCTGCTCTTCTATGGCCTTGCTTTTGGGCTTCTGTTATAGCTGAGATTGTTTTTAATAAATTTTTGTTTCACAAATTTCATAATGTTTTAGAGAAAAAAATATCAGTCAAGATCCAAATCCAGGAAGTTCTAAGTGAATAAATGTAAGTCTGCAGAATTCTGCTTATCATTGTACCTGAACTATTGGTTTAGAGTAACCTATGGCACTCACATCCTAATTTTTGTTTGAAATGTTTTTAATAAACAGTGCAATTTTGTTATTTCTGCTCTCTGCTGCTATTACTGAATGCCACCAACCTGATAATCTATAAGGAACACAGAGTTCTTTAGTTCACAGATCTGGGAGTGGGAATACCAAGGTGCAAGGGCAGGCACCTGGTGAGCATCTTCTTGCTGTAAGTGGCATCACATGATGAAGGATAGGGGCCTGCCAGATTGGGTCTCTTCCTTCTCTTACAAAGCCACTAAGCCATTGGGGTCCAGCCCTCATGTCCTCATCAATTTCTGATCACCTGCACTTCTGCCACTCCGTTAATGAGTCTATTGCTTTCTTAAGGGTTTTGTGTTTTCCAGATGTGCCCATTTGTTCATGATTATCTTCTATTTACAAATTCTGAGGCCAAGCATGTTTCTGATGGACGTATTATAACGTTTCCAGATTCAGACAACTTCTGATGTTAAGCAGAGCAAAAGATCATCTGAAAAAGTGAGGGTGACAAGGACAATCCCATGTAGCTGTAGGTTGGACAGACACCCCTGGGTGATGTGTTTGCAGCAGGTTTGCCTTTTTCTAGTATTTACTGAGATTTTAGGTATTGCTTTTGTATTGGATGGAATTTGCTCATTTCCCAGAAGAACAGAGTGCCCAGAGAGTAAATGTGTTCTTCAACATTTCCCACCTCACAGGAATGTCTCAATAAGGAAGTGTCCTGTGAACAGGCATGAGAGGTGGCTCTAGGAAAAGGGCTGGTGAGCAGGAAGAACTTAGGGCAGGGATTTGTGTGGAATCTCCTGGAAGAGGCACAAGCACCAGCCGTGTTAGAGTACCACGGAGAGCGAAGGTGCAAGGGATGAGGAGAAAGGCAGTATCCACGGTGATAAAGGATGGATTCCTTTCTTGAGACAGCCATGAAAGCATCCCAAACTGGGAGGCTTGAAGCAACACACATTCATTTTTCCATAGTTCTAGAGGCTCTGTGTCTGAAATCAACACATCACAGTGTCGGTTCCCCCTGCAGGCTGGGAGGGAATCTGTCTCCTGTGGTCCCCTGGCTCTGGACGTGGTCAGCAGTCCTTGGCTTCCTGGGCCTGTGTCTGCACCAGTCCAAGGCCACCATTCTCTCTGGATAACATGCTCCCTGTGTGTGTGTTGGTTGCTGTCAGAATGGCAATTATCAAGAATGCAAGCAGTAAGTGTCAGTGAGGATGTGGAGGAAAGGCACGCTCATGCACTGCTGGGGGGACTGCAAATTGGTGCAACCACTTTGGAAAGCAGTATGGAGATTTCTCAGAAAACTTGAAATGGAACCACCATTTGACCCAGTTATCCCACTCCTCAGTTTATACCCAAAGGACTTAAAATCAGCATACGGCAGTGACACAGCCACATCAATGTTTATAGCAGCTCAATTCACACAAGCCAAACTATGGAACCAACCTAGATGCCCTTCAATAGGTGAGTGGATAAAGAGAATGTGGTATATATACACAATGGAAAATTACTCTGCCTTAAAGAAGAATGAAATTGTGGCATTTGCCAGTAAATGGATGGAGCTGGAGAATATCATGCTAAGCAAAATAAGCCAATCCCCCAAAACCAAAGGCCAAATGTTGTCTCTAATATGCAGAAGCTAATTTACAGTTGAAGAATAGGGAAGAATAGTTACTTTGGATTAGGCAGAGGGGAGTGAAGAGAGAGGAGGGGACATGGGAGTAGGAAGGATAGTAGAATGAATCGGACATCATCACCCTATGTGCATATATAACTACATGAACGCTGTGATTCTACATCATGTACAACCAGAAGGATGAGCAGTTATACTCCCTTTATGTATTATGTGCAAAATGTATTCTATGGTCATGTATAACTACTTAGAACAAATTTTAAAAGGGGGGCTGTGGGTATACTTCAGTGGTAGGTCACCCCTGGGTTCAATCTCCAATACTGTGGGAAAAAAAGAAGGAGGAGGAGAAAGAAAATGCATTCCTAATGCACAGTTGAGTGCTGTACTAATAAATTTGCAATCCCACTATCAAGATAACACAACACATACTTCAAGGCAGTCAATGAGTGGCCATGAGAGGTGGCCCTTGAGTGCAAGACAGTCACACAGGTTGGGGCTGAGTCTTGACGGATGGTAGGATTTGGGCCAGGGGACACGTCAGATGGGGAGAGCTGCCTGACCAAGGACATGGAGGTGACAGTGGGGGGGGGCATGGTACTTCAGGGACCAGTGAGGGAGACAGTGAGGCAGAGGGTTCCTGTCGACAAGGGGAGCCAGTTGTGCCCCAGTGGGTTAGAATGACCCAGAAACTCAGCTGTGCATGAGCTCACAAAAGGCAGCCTCTCCACAGGCCTGGACTTGCCTTCTGAAAACACTGCAAAGAAAAAGCCAGATAATGTGGCCCCCTGAATGCTGGTTGGTCTCTCTGGGTGTAAAGAGTGGTGAAAGTGGCCATCTGGTATCTCAAACAGCTTCAACAAGTTACCGAAAGAAGCCAAGGTCATTCTTCAGGGGGTGAGTCTGAGACGCTAGAAACACAAAGTTCATTTCCCTCCACAAACAGCGACAGGAGGAAACCAGGGACTCGGACCAGAGCCAGCCAGCCAGTCCCTGTTAGGAGAGCTCTGTTTTCTGGTTTCTCTTCCCTCCATGAAGACGCAGTAGATTGATCTTGAGCGACTGGCCTGGCTCACTTTGCACCACCTCCGGGGCTGAGCTACTCAGCCAAGTAGGATGAACATCTTGCTAGGAGGCCACAGAATAAGGAGGGTGCAGGCCAGAGGGGCCCCTCCCGCTCTGGTGCTGTTTTGAATTGTCCTTTTCAGGCACAGGCACCGACCTCTGTCTCCCTCTGACCCTGACTGCCTATCTGGGATGCACCCCAGGCTCTGGTCTGTGCCTGCAGGTCAATGTGACTTGGAGGTGAGAGCTGGCTTGGGAAGCCCGCCCCTGCAGCTGACCTCCACCTGGCACCAACAGCCAGCAGACTGCAAGGCTCTCAGCTTTGAAGAGGAACAATGCTTCTGGGCTGGACCACAGGCAAGCTCGGTGGGGACAAGCCTGGAAGACAGAAGTGGTTCCAAACTGATCAGTACATATGAGGGTCCTACTTTGACCCCCAAATAGAAATGCAGCAACAAAAAGTTGTTTTAAATGAAAACGTCAATTAACATGTGAAGAAATCACCCCACACAGTTGTAGCTCCAAGGTGGCACCTGGGCTCACTCCCTGGTCTTGCTCATCACCCCAAGACTGGAAGTACAACAGCTGGGCTTTACCCCCTGAAGATGGGCAGGGAGACTTCTGGTCCTTCCCTTTTTCTCAGGCCCAATGCTCCAATATGCACCTCAAGTTTTCTCTTCCTCAGGGAGTGGAAGAAAATGGACGCTGCTAGGCAGCTATGATCCACCCTCCAGGAGCTGTCCACACTTATTTTTGTAAGCAAGAGTCCTAGCAAGAGCCCATCTGTGCACAGGGAGCAAGCACCCAGGGTACCCCGCTTTCCAGAAGCTATTTGCAAACGGATTTGCCTGGAGACTGGAAAATCCTCTGGGAAAACATCTTGGCCACTGTTAATGGCTGGGACCCAACATCCCCAGACAGGCCTGACAGATTGGAGGATCACTTCTGGGGAAGGACCTGCAGAGGCTGCGGAGGAAAGAGATCCTAGGGCACTGGGACCAGGCTGAGCCTTCAGCCCTAAGGGCTTATAGGGAACCGGCCTGAGTATAGTGTTGTTGCTATCAAAGGATCTTTCCTTAAGCCTGCCATTCTAGAAACATTTCAAGACTGAAGACTATTTCCCTTAATTCTGATTCTAGGGGGCCTGACAAGGTTGTGGAGTTCATTGAGTAAAAATGAGGAACATAATATTTTTACTCCTCATTCTCCTTATTAAAGGAATTACCCTAAGTCCAGAGCTTTGCTTAGTGGACACTGTGTGCCCTGCTTGGCAATAAAGGGTACCTGGTAGGTAGTAAGAAAATGAGTGAGGGCAGCTCTCCTACATCATGAAGCTCAAGTCATCTGCTGTTGGTTGATGACTCCATGGTAGTCCCCCCAGGTGACCAGTCCAAATCCATCAAAAGATGCTGACCCCAAATTTTGTGTGACACCTGGCAGAGTTGTGAGGCCCAGCAGCTGGTGACAGCAGTTGGGGGCACTCCATAACACAGAGCAACATTGGGACAATTTATGGACCCTCTTTCTGGGAAAGTAATTTCCTCACAACTAAGGGCACTGTCATGGAAAATGAGGTGTCTCCAAAGAAGGGTCCGAGGAGTTTCCAGAGAGAAGGGGGAGCCTGACTCAGGACCAGCAGGTTCCTGGCATAAGAATTTCAGCACACACCAGTCAGAAGTGTCGACAGAGCTTTATTTAGGCAAGTAGGATCACATTCAAAGGAGAATGGGACCATCTCAAGGGAGCTTTTTTTGAGTAAAGCAAGGAATATGTATTCAAGGGAGGATGGGGCCATCTCAAGAGTAAGAGACAGTTTGGGGGTTCCCAGCTCCTCCTTTAAGGGAAACTTGGTGAGGGGTGGGTATGGGAAAGTATTTAGGAACTATACTAGTCTGGTGATCTCAAGACGGTTTCTAGTGAGCTGTTCAATCTCCAGATCCTCAGGCTGACCTGGTCTTCATTATCTGATCAATAGGTAGTACTGGAAAATCCCCTAAATTATCTCAATACATCATATCTCTTTTGACTTAATCTATTTATGGGGGGGTGGGGGGCGTTAATTGACAGTGCACAGATAGATTTACAGATTTCCCAGGAATTTGGGAGTAACAGGCCTGGGAGAGAGACTGGCTTAGGAAATGACAGACCCAGAAAAACAGGTGGGACTTCTGGCTTCAAATCTTATTTTCTTGGCCTTTCTTTATGTCTTCTTTCTACCTTTTTTTTTTTTTTTAAATTCTTTCTATCCTACCTCAGGACTACTGCAAATCATGTGATAATATTAATGTGACCATGGTTGTATTCTCGGAGTGTTGACATCTGAGACTTCAGGTTTACACTTCTCTTAATTCCCAGTTAAGGGAGAGAAACGTGTCCCCATTTTACAGATGAATAAACTTTTGGCACAACAATGCCGAGTACCAGGCAACCACCAACTCTCAGAGGCGCATAGCCAGAGCATGTGGTTCTCACCAGGCCCCTGCAGGCTGGCTGTGGTGCAGCTGATCCAGGCCCCACTCAGCAAGACGGTTCCAGGCCAGAGTGGGTCTGGCCATGCTCTGTGTGTCTTTTGTTCTGAGATCAGCGGGCATCTGGGGCATGTTTATCCTAAATATGTCCGGTAAAAATATGCCAACTTGGTGTAAGAATTTCTGAGAGTCCGTAGGTGCAGAAGAGGACGCTTCCTTCCATTTTACTGCTTAAAAGCAGGTCATAAATACCTCTTGAGAAGGGGTTGACCTCTCCCATACCAGGAGGAGAGGCTCTCAGGAACAGAGGTGGAAAGCCAGCTGCTAGTCACTCTGCACAAGCAAACCTTACACTGCTTTTTCCCCGTCACTTCCCCATGATCCAGCCTCCTGAAAGCCCAAGGCCCCGTTCTTTGTTAAGATGGCACATCAGGCTTGGAGTCTAACCCCTTAAGTTTCACTTTTTCTTTTTTCAATAAACTCATATATATATATATATATATATATATAGCATGTAACATATTGATAAAAATTATATGCCTTTTCTTCTGTCCATCTCTTCTGTTACCTTTCAATCTGCAGACCTCCAGGAATGAATCTAAAAAGGTAGAAGGAAAGTTTTTCTTTCTCAACAATCTCATGGCCAGAAGGATCAAAGGCACAGCTCAGGCACACATTTGAAGCCTTCGTTCCTGTCACTTCCACTAAAAGTTCCTTGGCCAAAGCACAGGAATGCAGCTAAGTCAAGTCAGCGGCCACACCCCCCGTGGAGTGGGGGTGAGGGGGCCGGTTTAATGCTTCCATTGTCTGATACCAAAGCTGGAGCTGTTTCCATTGAGGACCCCTCTTAGGAATTCCTCTGACTTGTCCTTACTGCTCAAAGAAGCAATTAGTTACATACTTTTGCCACATTATTCAGGTCTCAGTTCTTTGGTGTTTGCTTTGTTTCCCCAGTAGAATTTTTGAGTTATTTCAGCAAGGGCACTTCTGGGTCACCCTACCACTGTACAGTATTGGCAGAGAGAAGGTGCACAGTGAGTAATTGTAATAGCAATGGTATTTTTTTCTTTCTTTCTTGCAATCCTGAAGAAACAAGAATCTCATGCATGCAAAGTGTGTGTGCCCTACGACTGAGCTGTATCCCCAGCCCATAATTGTAGAAGGATTGATCACGTGCATTTTCTCCTACCTTCCTACCAAGAAACCTGTGGTATGCATCACTGTGGGTATCCTGGCAGATTACCAGAAACAAGCCCCAAAGAGCTGAGCACATAACTGTAGCCCCACAGTGCTGGGAGAATTTGACTGCTCATTATGTTGGAGCATCTTCTATCAGCAGGTATAGCTAGATTAATTAGCACTGTCTCCTTGAAGACTTAATTAGCAGCTCCTTGCCAGAACTCAGCTCATTAAAAGGAGACCAGAAATAAAGAAAGGAATATTAAAAAGAAAAGAAAAGGAAGGAAGGAAAGAAAGAAACAGGAAAAAAAAAAAGAAGGGGAAGGAAGGAAGGAAGGAAAAAGAATTCTAAGCTTATAACCTTATTTTGAGTTACTCTTCATGCAAACCTGAGACCAAAATGTCACCTGAACAGTCAAGGTCTGGGAACTAATTTAGGAAAGGCTTCCCTTAGTCAGATAGAGAGGGGCTAATGCTGGGTGATACTTATTTACTCTTTACTTCCTATGCATAAGAGCATTCATTCATAAACTTTGTTCTTCATCTTACTTCATCTTCTAGATACTACTGTGTAATTATTGCCATTTTGCATCTGAGGAAAATGTGTTCTAAAGAGATTTATGACCTGTCCTGGGTCATAGTGCTTATAAGATGGTGAAGCTGGGAAGGAAATCTTGGAAAAATAATCTGTGCTCTTCAGCTTTCTATGTTAAATCCCTACTGTGATCATTTAGTTTTAATAAACTATTTCAAACATTAGAAAGTATAGAAAATACTAAGGTACTCATCAACCAGTTTTGAAAAAAAAAAAGGGGCTTTTTTCCTTTTATTTTCTTTCAATGATTAATTTTTAAAAAATAACAAACTGAAAATACCCTTCCCTAATCCTATCACCCTCCCTCTCTACCCAGAGGTCACCATTATTTGAATTCAATGTTTCTAATTCAGTGTGATTAAATATAATTATTTATCCATTCTCCTGTTGTCTTTTGTTATAGTCAGTGGGTATTTTCTCTGTCTCTTTATACACATGTTCTAGAAGTTTCCTAGAATATATCAAAACCTGCAAGGACTGTCAGAGAACATGCATATTTCCCACCTTAAGGCCATGGAGCTCTCCAGGGTGGTGAAAGCAATTCACACTCCCCCAACAGGGTAGAGGTGTTCTCCAGTCTCCTCAGCACCCGGAGATTGTCAGAAATTTAACTACTTTCCAATCGGATGGCAGTAAAAGGCAGCTTATTTTAACCTGTGGTTTCCTGGTTGTCAGAAGCAGCAGCATGCGGTATGTTCATTGATCAAGCATATTTCTTCTGTGAGTGCTTTGATGGTGTTTTCTGTCCATTTTCATATTGAGTTTTTTTCCTTATTGATTTGGAACTCTGGGTGCTAATCTTTTCTCAGCTATATGTGTTAGAGATATATTCTCCCAGGATGTTACTTATCTTCTTACCTTTTTAATAATTTCTCCTATGGTACTGAAAATTTTAATTTCAATGCAATTTGCTAAGTTTACATACATTACTCCTTTCCTTCCAAAGATAATATATGCATATAACTCAATATTCAGGAGGTACAAAAGAGCATATACTGAAGTCTCTTCTGAATCCTCTACAGACACTCAGTTGCCCCGGTATCCTTCCAGAATTATCTTATACATAGATAATTATATTATCATATTTTCCCTATAGACACAAAATATAAATAAACATTTTTACTTCTTAAACCTAAATGTTAGCATACTGTAAATACTATACCTATCTTGGTATCCCTCCACAGTTATCTTATGCACACAGAAGGAAAATATAAATAAACATTTTAACTTTTTTAACACAAATATTAACATATAGTAAACACTGTACATATCTTGAGGGTTTTTCTCCTTTACTATATATCCTAGAGATTATTCCACATCACACTTGAGTTTTGTAATTCTTTTAACAGCTCCATAATGCTCCATAACAGCTCCATAATACTCCATAATAATTACAGTTACATACTATAACTCATATTTAATCAGTTCTTTCCTGGTGAATATTTAGCTGCTTCCCACCTTCTGCTATTACAAACTGAGTAACCTTGCTTTTGACAATGAGTCTATTTCCTCTTCCATGGCCACTGGCATCGATCAAACATCTGGATTTTTGTAAACTCATAGGTGGAAAACGGGATCTCAGTATGCTTCTAATTTGCATTTCTGTTACTATTAGTGAAGTTGAACTTAAGCCACAAAAATCTAACTTAGATTTTTAAGACCACTTTTGCATATTTCTCTGTGGTCACATCAAATTATTGGTACTTCATTAAGTTGCAAAAGTTATATATTAATGAAATTAGGTCTCTGTCTGTGATGTGAAGTGTTCCTTTTCCCCCTGATGGTTCATTGGTCTTTTATCTATACTGATGGTTGTTTGGTCATGCAAATCACCATATTTGTAATTTATTTTATGGTTTGAGCGATCTCCGCTTTTCTGGGAATTCTCTGATCTGATGTCATCTTGATATTTGTCTGGCAAGGCAAATCTCTCCTCTCTGTTCTCCAAATTCATCCTGACTAACTCATTGCCTGTTTCTTCCAAAATAATTTTAAAATCAGGTGAATTTATAGGTTAATTTTGGGTCCCTTTATATATTTGGGACTCTTTAGATATTGAGCTCCATTTTCATGGAGGGGGAGACTGGTACAAATAGCTACCACTTACAGAGCCAGGCACTATTCTAAGAACTGTACATGTTCTAACTCAAAACAATTCTACTAAGTGGTCCTATTACCGTTCTCATTTTATAGATGAAGAAACTGAGGCACCAGGAAGTTATTGATCTTGCCCAAGGTCATCCAGTTGGTAGAGGGTAGAGCTGGCATGGAAGCCTCAGTAGCCTGCCTTTGCAGATTGGTTTTTAAATGATCCTAATCACCACGCAAGCACTCACAGGGGCCCTCTAGAGAGAAGTCAGGAGGGAGCAGACAATTAAAGCCCATGGAATCTGTGACACAAATAGGCCCATGTGTTTTTAAGTCCCACTAAGGCTCACAGCAACCCTGGCAGTGGGGATTATCATTTCTGCTTTCAAATGCAAAAATAGTGTTCCAGAGAAATGAGCAGCTGGCCCACGTTTATCTGCAGGCCGGATGTAGGGTGTGATGTGAGCAAGCCTCTGCTTGCCTCCAGACCCAAGCTGGCTGGTTGGGGTCCCCACATCTTGCCCCACAAGAGTGGGCAGAGTTTCCTCCATGCATTTTCAGGAATAGGTGGTTTAATGACCCCAAACCAAGGCCAACTCTCTAACACCAAGTATGAATACAAAAAAAGCAGAAGAAAGTGTCTCATCTTTATGAATGCCGTTTAAGCGTTGTCAGAGCTCTGCTGTCTGAAGAGGTAACTGGAGAAGTGGAGATGGAACTCCCTCCTGGCTACTGGAGGGGACTTGAGGACAGCCCAGGAGCTCAGCCATTGCTAACAAACACTCAGGACTCTAAACACGGGAGTCCTGTGCAGGGCACTAGAACCTTCTCCCACATGTTGGGCAGTCCAGGACTGACCTTGCAGCTGTCCAGGGGACATGCCAATCTTAGGGGCCTGATGACATGAGGTGGTAGGTAGTCCTGAGGAATGGGGCGAGGGGCTCCCCAAGGACTTGGAGCCATACCCTGGTCTGCACACAGCTATCTGGGGGGATCAGGGCCATGGACTCAACATACATTTAAAATCAGTCTCGGGCTGGGGTTGTGGCTCAGTGGTAGAGCGCTTGCCTAGCATGTGTAAGACACTGGGTTCGATCCTCAGCACCACATATAAATAATAAATGAATAAAATAAAGACAACAAAACAAAAAATAAACAAAAAAATAAAATCAGTCTCATCCCTGGAAACAAATTCAACTGAGGCCTTCTCATTTTATGTTCTTCATCAAACATGAAACTCTGCTCTATTTTAAATTTTGTTTTTTAAAAAAATTTTAGACCATTTACAAAAATAACATGCATGTTACAGGGAAATCTTGAGAGAACAGGAAAGAACAAAAATCTCCATAATCCTCTATAGCTGGGGTCTTCCATGGCTAACATGGTTTGTACTTTCAGGCTTTGGAGATGGGATTTGGGAGAGGTTTAACAGACAGATGGTACTGCTTTGTAATATTTTGGACTTTATTCTTTTCACATAACAGAACGACTTTCTATGCTGAAAAATAATTACCTTTCCTTTATTTTTTTAATGGCTGCATTTTATTTCATTATATGGATTTTTTCTTATCTCATTTATTTAATCCCATCATGACAGATCTTTATGCTAGCTCTGATCTTTGGTTATTACAATCTGAAGGGGAAAACTCTTGTAATCAAATCTTCACTGTGTCCATATTAATTCTTTTGGGATAAATTCTCAGACCTAGGGTGGTGGGTGGGTGGGTGGGAATGGAATGTGCGGGCTGGCTAAGTAGGGGGCCTCAGGCTGGGCCTGGCAAGACCTCTTTCTTAAGATGCTTGGATTTCCAGCCAGATTCTCAGCCTCTCTGACAGCTGGTGGCTGGCCTGGATCCTCAGCAAACAGAAACTCCCCCTTCTCTTGCTCTCCGATCCGGAAGCTGCCTCCAGGGAAAGGCAACCCCAGGAGCCCCCTGCATTCTAGAACTGCCAGCTCCACCCTGGAACCTGCTCTGGAAACCTCCTGGGGGAAGAAGGAAAGGAAACTGCCTCTGAAATCAGCGATTTGAGTAAGCCACCCAAGGTGCTAGCAATGTCGTAGGTCGAAAACTGGCTCAGAGCAAAGATTTTAGGTGCTCTTACCACAAACACAAAGCAGGGAATTACAGAGGGCAGGCTATGTTATTTGTTTCTCTATAGTAATAATTTCACTATGTATGTGAGTATCAAAATATCATCTTGGGCTGGGCACGGTGGCACATGCGTGCAATCCCAGTGGCTCAGGAGGCTGAATCAGGAGGATCACAAGTTCAAAGCCAGCCTCAGCAATGTGGAGAGACCCTAAGCAATTTAGCAAGACCCTGTCTCAAAATAAAAAGGGCTGGGAATGTGGCTCAGTGGCTAAGCACCCCTGGGTTTAATCCCCAGTACCAAAAAAAAAAATAATTTTGTACAATTTAAACCTACCTAACTAGTTAACTAAATAACAAACAAATAAATAAAGCAATGAAATGATATTAGTTCTGTACAAATTCATCAGAGATCCATACACATTCAGTTTAATTCGTTTAAATATATGTAAGCAAGAAAATCTTGTTTGAATTAGTTGGGTCCTTTGGGGGCCTGTTTTCATTTTTGTTTGTTACAATTGAATTAATCTCTGTTTCTACTGATATTTCCACCCTAAAAGATGACGTGTAGACTTAAAAACCCTGTAGTTTGGGCTCAGATCCTGGTTCTTATACTTCTTAGAAATCTGCCTTGGGCAAGAGCCTTAATTTCTTGTGTCTCAGTTTCCATATCTGTAACACAGGAATAAGAATACCTTAAAGACAACAACAACAACAACAACAACAACTTCCTACTCCACAGGCACTTGGAAGGATTAAATGAGAGAAAACAAAGGTTTTGCATCCAGTAGTAAATGCTTAGAAAACAGTAATCCTCTTCTCTTTATCCAGCAGCAAATCTGTGGTGGTTTACATATTATAAGTGTGGAGTACTTTTTTTTTTTTTTTTTGGTACTGGGGAGTATAAGAGGGGACTTTTCCTCAAGTGTATTATTTACTATTTCAAGGTCACTGACCACCTTGAGTTAGAGTGGAGTTTTATTTCAGGTTAAGTCTTTTTCACTACAATAGACTGAATATGTTTTGAAACCTGGAAAATTCTATATTAAAATTACCAACTTAGACAATGTTTTCACATTCAGGAGTATTAGAAAAATAGAGGAGGTAAGTTACTCAAATGATGGGAAATCATTTTGCTTCCCTATACAAAGATGAGCTTTGTGTGTAGATATGTCACCTGCACTGAGCTCCAACTGGCTTTAGATGTTGCCGCATGGCTTATACCATTTGCCCTTTCCATTGAGCTTTATAAATAAATTATTTAAAAGAGCCACTCGACTTATATTGGATAAAATCATAAACAGAGAGCAGTCTTCCCATCTACAGGAACAGCTATAGTTGTAGAAGTTTTCTTCTCTTTCTTTAGCACACTGAGTCACCTGTCCTGGCATCTTCTCTTGTTCCTAGTCCAAGGCTTGGAATGACTGGCTTTTCTTCATTTTTCTTCATGCCTGTTCCAGAGAGATCAAAATCACATGAGGGGGCTGGGATTGTGGCGCAGTGGAAGCGTGCTCGCCTAGCATGCGTGAGGCACTGGGTTCGATCCTCAGCACCACATAAAATAAACAAAGGTATTGTGTTCATCTATAACTAAATAAAATATTTAAAAAAAAAAAATCACATGAGGACCAGGCGGTGTGAGGCACATTTGTGATCCCAGCAACTCAGGAGGCTGAAATAGGAGGATTGCAAGTTCGAGGGCAGTCTCAGCAAGTTATCGAGACTGTATCAAAACAAAAAAGACTGGGAATGTAGCTCAGTGGTAAAGCACCCCCAGGTTCAATACCCAGTACCAAAAATAAATTGAGAACCAGTTAAAAAAAGTACATGTACACACGTGTTAATAGCAGCATGACTCACAATAGCCAAGAGATGGAAATAGTCTTAATGTCATCAACCCATGAATGGATGCTTTACACACACAGTAGAGTACTGATGTATGCTATGACTTGGATGAACCTAAAAAACAGGAGAAAAGTCATATATCACGTGGTTCCATTTGTATGCAATACCCTGAGTAGATAAATCCATAGAAACAGAACACAGATCGGTGGTCATCAGGGTCTGGGGAGGGGGAGAGTGTGATAGGGAGAAACTGCTTACTATGTACAGATCCACTTGGGATAATGGGTATGTTTGGGGACTAGAGGTCGTGGTTGCATGGCACTGTGAATATACTAAATGCTGCTGAACTGTTTGCTTTAAAATATTTAATTCCGAGCCGGGCACGGTGGCTCACGCTTGTAATCCTAGCACTTTGGGAGGCTGAGACAGGAGAATCGCGAGTTCAAAGCCAGCCTCAGCAATGGCGAGGCGCTAAGCAACTCAGTGAGACCCTGTCTCTACATAAAACAAAATAGGGCTGGGGATGTGGCTCAGTGGTCGAGTGCCCCTGAGTTCAATCCCCAGTACCAAAAAATATATATATATTTAATTCCGTGTTATCAGAATTTCACTTCAGTACATTATTTTTTTAAGAAATCAGGAGAGAAACAAAACCACTCTTTAACATGCAAGCAAACAAAGGAACATTCCAAGAGAGATAAATGGGCGAACATGCGCTCTAAGTGACCTTTGTATTTCTCCTCATTTGTAAAATCTGTGTGGACCTGCCTCACAGAGCTGGTGTGAACCGTGAGTTAGCCTACGCCAAGTACTTACACCAGGACTGCACACACGGCAAATGCTCCCTGTGTCACCTGTCATTGTGATTACTAATTCTCGCCAAACAGCCCACTAGAAAGCTTTTCGAAAAGTTCCAATGCGATCACTTCCTTCTTCATTCCTATTAAGATTACAAGAATCATCAGCTCTTCATCTGAAAAGAAAAAAAAACTTAATAACTCATCTGGTGTGACAGCATCAGTGGCTGTACAACCTGCCTGGTGTTCTGCAGCCACTGCCCATTTAACCTTCCACTTCTGGGTAGGTACACAGTTCCCATTTTGCAGCTGGGCAAACTGAGGCTCACAGATGTTAAACAACTTGATCTGTTTCTCACCGATGGTCAGTGGCAGATCTGGAATTCAAACCCACATTTGGCTTTCTCTGAAACTCAAAATTCTCCGCCATGGCATGCATTCCCTCTGGCTTGGAGTGGGGTGGGACAAAAGAGGAAGCAAGAAGGAGAATAACAGGACAAGCGGAAAGCCCCAGGGGGTGCAAACCCTGCTGACTGGTGTCCCTAGCACTGCTGACTTCCTAATTGGCCTTATCCACACACTTCATTCCTTTCATGATACATTAATCCCAAGTACCAGACTGGGACCGACCTGATGTGGTCTCGTTTCACTACATTAACCCACTGATTTGAAAGGAGTTCTAAAATATTGGCCAGGACAGATGCACAAGATGGCTGAGACCTCTCTCTGTCCTCTACTTCCACTTCTTCTATCCTATGTCTCCTGCATCACTCAACCCTAGCAAGAAGCAACCACTATTTTAAAGTGAAAAGTTCAGTAGCATTTCATACGTTCACGGTGCCATGCGACCACCAAAATACTTCCATCGTTCTGAAGTGGATCCCCTTTCCCATCACTTGGCTCACGATGAGTCTAAGACAGGGGTGTCTGACTGACTCCTCTCTGACAGGATGATGCCTGCCTGATTCCTGCCCTCTGTCACCCCTAGAATGCCAACCCCTTGCCAGTGCCCTTCCTGTGTAATCAGAAATCTGGAGCTGACCAAGGCGTAGGATCAGTTTACCTCCTCCAGTCTGCAAGTGCCGCAGGAGCTCAGGACCAGAGGCCCCACCAGTAGGAAAGCATCTGAGTGGGCGGGACTTTCCCTTTACCAGGGGTTGAGCAGGAGGAGGTGTGGATGCACATCCTAGTACCAGCCCGTTACCTAGCCTCTGTCTGCTGGCATTGGCTGCAGATCTCCACCCCTGGGCAGTCTGGATGCTTGGGAACTCAGGACACTGATAGTCCACAATCAGTAAATGCCCCAGCCCCCTCCAGCAGTGACTGGGTAAACCTAATCTTTTGGGCTCTCCCTGCTCCTGCTTATCTTGTTGGGCCAAGGGCATGGCACCCAGGAGGCTGCATTAGAGCCGCTCTTTATTCCCGGTTGGTCCACTCCACCTAGGGTCAATCCAAGCAGATTTCAGTCTCACCTCCAACACCAGGAAGTTAGTCTCAGTCGGATGAAGCTGACCCCCAAACACGCATTAGCTTCGCTGTGTGCACCACCGCTGAAATTGGGGTGCCCCAAGAGAAGCCTCACCAGCACAAAAGAGAGGAGTGAGTACCTCCTTGAAGTCTCTGCCCCTCTGGCCTCGCCCTAGCTCCATTCTTGTGGCTCCTTAGTCACATGGGCTCAGAAATCTGCTGCTGTCCCATAAGACCCCAGAGAGAAGATCTGACGGACTCCCAGTAGCCCAATCCAGAAGGCTGGAGACTGACACCAAAAGCTCAGTTCACTCATGTATTGAGAGACGTGGAACTGTGGTGGGAAATCCCTCAGCCCGAGTTGCCAGTATGTGCTCTCCCCAAATAAGCTACCTGGGAGCCAGACGGTAATCACAGGGCAGTTAGATGCATCTTGGAAGTTCATCCAAGTGCGTTCGGGGATTCCAAGAGTTCATCTCTACAGCAGGAACTCCAGAATTAGCAGGTCAGGTCCTTAAGCCAGGACTCCCTGTCTCCTGACCGCACTGGAGTGGGGCTGCCCACTGGCCTCTGTAGCTGACCAGCCCCCCTTCTGATAAGCACAGACTCACTTTGGATGTGGGGTCTTTCACTTGGTTTTACAGCCAAGTCCTTTGTCTGGGAAGCCCTCTGTCTCTTGTGGGTGACCACATGCTCCTGCTTCAATTTCATTTGGTATTGATCTGGAAACCTGCCTTTCTCAAACAGCAATTACAATTCATTGCTTCCAGCGCCTAAGGATGCCTCACAATGACAGGCTCCCTGGCGTCTCCAAGGTCCTTGGTATAGAGGAAAACAGAATCTTTGAAGGTCATGTTCAAGGGTGTGGCCTCTGTCTCACTGGAAATGGGACACTATCAAGAAGTTTCAAGCAAGAGAATGTCACAATTGGATTTGCATTTAAAGAAAAAAACCACACTATTGGCAGCACAGTGAAAGGATTAGGGGTGGAGAGTGTAATTTAAACATATGTCTGCAAATTTACTGACACTTGTCCCCTCAAGAGATGAAATCTCGAATTCTTCCCTCTGCTGGCCTTACTCTGAGAATCCCCACCACATGGAGAGACCACATGTTAAGTATTCTGGCTGACAGCTCCGCTGCGTCCCAGCCAGCAGCCCCATCAAAAATCAGACATAGCTGGGCGCGGTAGCTCACGCCTGTAATCCCAGCACTTAGGGAGGCTGAGACAGGAGAATCATGAGTTCCAAGCCAGCCTCAGCAATGGCAAGGTGCTAAGCAACTCAGTGATACCCTGTCTCTACATAAAACACAAAATAGGGCTGGGGATGTGGCTCAGTGATCGAGTGCCCCTGAGTTCAATCTCGGGTACCAAAAAAAAAAAAGAAAAAATCAGAGGTACACTGAAAGAAGCCTTAGAGATGACACAAGCCCAACCCAGTGTGTGGTAGCAATTTCTGAAGGCTGAGTGAGAGCCACCCAGCAGAGCCCAGTTGTCAGGATGGAATCGTGTTCCTCCAAGAAAACATGTAGAAGTCTAAGCCCCAGTGACTTTATTTAGAAATAGTTGTCTTTACAGAGGCAATTAAGTTAAAATGATGTTCTTCAGGTGGGTCTTAATTATGACTCCTATTCTTGAAAAAAAACGGGGGGGGGGGAATTTGGACATAGTGACAGCCTTACACAGAAATTTGGTCCATCTGAAGACACACAGGAAGAGTGCCTTGTGAAGATGGAGACTGGCCTGGTGCATCTGCAAGCCAAGGAACACCAAAGATTGTTGTCATTCCACAGCAGCTAGGCAGAGGCAAGGGAGGGCTGCCCTGAATGTTTCAAGGGGAGCATAGATCTGCCAGTATCTTAATTTCAGTCGCTAGAACTGTGACACAACATATTTCTGAGGTTTCTTTTTCTTTTTCTTTTTTTGGAGGAAGATACTGGGGATTGAACTCAGGGACACTTGGCCACTGAGCCACATCCCCAGCCCTATTTTGTATTTTACTTAGAGACAGGGTCTCACTGAGTTGCTTAGCACCTCACTTTGCTGAGCCTGGCTTTGAATTCGTGATCCTCCTGCCTCAGCCTCCTGAGCCTTTGGGATTACAGGCGCGTGCCACCGCACCTGACTCATTTCTGTGGTTTCTAAGTCACCCAATTTGTAGTACTTTGTTATAGCAGCACTAGCAAACGCAAACATCAGTTGACCTCTAGAATGGGGAGAAATAATAAGAAATTACTGCTCTTGTGCATCATTAAGTTTGAGGCAGTTTGTTCCACAGCTATAGGAAACTAAAACAGATTTTGATATAGTAAGGAAGTGTGCCTGAACAAAACCTAAAATATGTAGCATTGGCATTGGGACGGGACAGCAGACAGAAGCTGGAAGGATATTAAGACTAAGAGTGGGGGCTGGGACTTTAGCTCAGCGGTAGAGCGCTTGCCTCGCATGCGTGAGGCCCTGGGTTCGATCCTCAGCACCACATACAAAGCAGTAAAATAAAGACATTGTGTCCATCTACAACTAAAAAAAAAAATTAAAAAAAAAAAAAAAAAAAAAAAGACTGAGAGTGGAAGCCTAAAGGGTTATTGTCAATGAGGCCCTAATGCAAGTAAGAAAAATGCAGCTAGAAGCTGGAGAAAAAGAGACGCTTGTTATGCTGTGAAAAGTTTATTAACACAGCTACATGTGGTAACATGGAAAACTGATAACATGTATGGAAAGAGGATTTAGTTAAGGACATTTCCAGATAGAATGTTAAAGGTGACACTTTGTCTCTTCTAGAATAAAAAAGAGAGAATGGAGAGAGATAAGTAATGAATTGTTAAATATAAAGGAACCAAAGCTGGGTGTGGTGGCGCAAGCCTGTAATTCCAGCACTTTGGGAGGCTGAGACAGGAGAATCACGAGTTCAAAGCCAGCCTCAACAACGGCGAGGCACTAAGCAACTCAGTGAGACCCTGTCTCTACAAAAAACACAAAATAGGGCTGGGGATGTGGCTCAGTGGTCGAGTGCCCCTGAGTTCAATCTCGGGTACCAAAAAGAAAAATAAATAAATAAATAAAGGAACCAGAATTTTCTGGGTTTGAAAATGAAACTATTTGTTATTCCCAGCCTCCAGATAGTAACCAAGTTCCAAATTAAGAAATAACTCTGAGCAAAGGTCATATCAGAGCCCTCTCAGAAAAAGATGATCTAATGACAAAGTTAAGAGAGTGAATATAAAATCTTTCAGTTAAATCTCAGACCAAGTTAAGACTGTACCTTATAGATCCTTCCAAACAGATATAGCTATATGTAAGGACTTTAAGAACATTCTCCTCAGATATGTTACATCAAACAATCGAAAAGATCTTAAGGAAATTTTCCCTGAGCAGACTTATAGGGAATTCAGGATAGAGAAAGGCTGTGAGATTCCTTGTTATGGTTTTGTCAAATTGAGCGGGCCACAGTAAGATTAATAAGAAAACCACAAAGTTTTTGAAAGAGTTGTATTGGCAGAAACACTGCCAGCTTTAATCAAAAGGACAGAGGCAATGCAAAATGAAAAGAGAACTATGGGCCTTATAATTTCTTTAGGGAGAAAGGATACCCTGCTGCAAAATTGGACTATTTTTTATAGAAAAGGAAAGCTAATTCAGAAGATAAAAATATGAGCTCTAAAAGTGGAGCCGAGACCTGGAGAGTGCTTCCCAAGTAGAAGGATTGACCCTAATCAACACACTGGCAGTACTTGACCAGCTGAATTTCACACCTGCCATGGATTCATGACTGTGCTACAGATTTTCCTCCTTTGTGAATGTGAGAATCTGTAATGTATGCCAGTCTCACCACTGAATGTTGGGTGTATACAGGGCAGATTTCTTGTTTCTTGAGCTCACAGGATTTGAGTCTGAGAGGAATGGTATCCAAGGACATGTAACTGAGAAACCACACCCAGTGAGAGTTATCTGCACTTGGACTTGATGTAGTTGACAAGATCTTGGACTATGAAACTAAGTCTAATGTTGTAGCACAAGAGGCCTTAAAAGCACAGGAGTATAGTTTGCATGTGAGAAGAACATAAATAATCTGTGACCAGAGAATGTACTTTGGTGGTTTTAAAACATGTTTGCAAATTGTTTGACCTCTCGCATTCAGTGATGGAGTCTATTTCCTTCCCCTTGAAAAAGGACTGGCTTTAGTGATTGACTACTAATCACTAGAAAGTAGCAAGAGTGGCTTTGTGACTTCTGAGACTGGGTCGAAAATGGTGTTATAGCTTCATCTGACTCTCTTTTTGGGGATGTTTGTATTGAAACCCAGGTGTCATATGATGAATAAGTCCAGGCCATTAGGAGAGGTCATGTGCAAGTGTTCTGAATGACACTTGCTGAATGAGGTCATGTGCAAGTGACCTCTACTGGGTCCAAGCCTGTCAGCAGCCAACATCTACTACAATGCAGATGAGCAGCAACCCCTGAAGTGACCCTGCTCAGGCCCAGTCACCATCTGACTGCAACTGCTCAAGAGCCTCTGAGGGAAACATGGGCTTCCACCCAACTCCCAGAACCCTGAGAATGTGATAAGAAGTGATCATTGTTGCTTCAGTCCCCCAAGCTTAGGGTTTTTAGGCAGTTCTAATTAACAGAGTGGGGCTGAGGTGAGGTTATAATGTTAATACCAAGGCTTCACTGAGCCACTATTATGCGCCCTGCAGTGGTAATGTTTTACACTATCTGTGTTGGTCAGTTTTTTGTCACTGCCAGAAAAATACCTGAGAAAATCAACTTAAAGGAGGAAAAAATTATTTTGGTTCACAGTTTCAGTCCATGGTCAACCAGCTCCATTGCTCTGGGCTGGAGATGAGCAGACATCATAGTGGAGAGCTCTCAGCAGGGCAGAGCTCCTCGCCTCACAGTGGTTAGGAAGGGAGGAGCAGGGTGAGGGGCCAGGGACAAGATGTACCCTTCCATGACCTGCCCCCCACTGACCTACTTCCTCCAACCAGGCTCACCTCCTACAGTCTCCACCCTCTCCCAATAATGTCATCAAATTATCAACCCATCCATAGCTTCATCCACTGATGAGATTGCAGACTCATGATCCAAGCATTTCCCAAGAGTCCCACCGGTGAACACAGCTTCAGTGGGGACCAAGCCTTCAACACGAGCCTTTGGGGAGTATCCTAGATCCAAACCATAGCCCTATCGGACACAAGCCCACAGCAATCCCACAAAACCAGACAGATTCTTGTATTAGCTCCATTCGATAGATGAGAAAACTGAGATATAGTAAGATTAACAGGTTTGCTTAGGATCCGGTAGTTAGTAAGTCTGGGACTCCAGATACCCCTGTGCTGACGCTGCTTTTGAGACTCTTACAGAGCATCGAGGGGAGAGATGATAAGCATGGGAACTGTGGGAGTAGCAGGCTGCCAAGAAGGGACAAGACTTGCTCCACCCTGAAAAGGGGAGATTGACAGGCCTGCTGACTGGCTGTTGAGATGGAGCTGAGGAAGCAGTTCAAACAACTTCCAGCTTCTGGTTTTCACCACCAGGTGGGGAACTGACAACGGAACACCCACAGTCCCTTGGGACAGCAGGGGGCTGACGCCAGAAACAAGGTGCCCTCTTCTGCCTAGATAAATTTAAAGCTCCACGTAGCTGATTTATGAGAAAGTCCCAGTCAAAGAATGAGGGGCAAAACACAGAGGAACAAGAATGAGAAGCACAAGGGATATTTTAAGCTGGATGCAGTGGTGCGTGCCTGTAATCTCAGGGACTTGGGAGGCCGAGGCAGGAGGAACACAAATTTGAGGCTAGCCTCAGCAACTTAGACCCTGTCTCAAAATAAAAAAGGCCGGGTGTGTAGCTCAGTGTTAGAGCACAGCCAGGTTCAGTCCACAGTACCAGAAAAAAACAAAAAAAATCATATTTTTACAAACAGGTCAGTCTATCTACCTTGGAACCGCCTGTACACTGTCCTGAGTCACTACTCCCAGATAATTCTCCCAAGACACTCTTCGGCTGCAAACTGGAATGTGTTGACTCCAGGGTCTAAAATTCCTATATTGCACCACCTTCATCAGGATCAAGTCCACACTCCCCAGGGAACTTGCATGCTCTTCTTTATCTCAGCTCCTCTGTCTCCTTGGGCTCCTCTCACCCTGCCCTCCAGGCAATTCCTTGAATGTTCTAAGGGCCTGCTGTCTCTCACCTCCTGGCCACTGCTCCTGTTTCTAGGAAAGCACCTTCCTCTCATCCTCAACCCCTTTTAGTTGACAACTCAGCTCCAGTGCTGGCCTTACCATTGCTGCCCCTGGGAAGTCTTTCTTCCTCCCCTCACCCCTCTTCCTGCACGCTGGGTCCTCTCACCAACCCTGTGCTGAGTTCTCAAAATCAACAAAATTACATGTACTGAAGCCTGACCAGCACCAGGCGCTGTGAGGGGTGCTTTCGTTGTGGATCTCAGTGTTTTATTTATACTCTTAGAGGCACATGAGATGTTTGCAGGTGGGACCCAAATGACCTTTTAAAATTCTAACAGTTGTGCAATGTTTCTCAGGGGAAAAAAAAGACTTGCACAGAACCTCATGACTTCACAAATATTGTTGCTTAAGATGAAGTAGACATAGGGAGCAATGTTTATAAACTAATTGTAGAGGTTGCCTGGAGATAGAGCAAACATTTAAAAAGAGAGATGTTAATATATGAGGTTTGGGGAAATCTTATTTAATTTTTATAGCAACTCCGTGAACTAGGAATTTTGTTCACATTTTTTAGATAGAAACCTAAGGATCATGAAGGTGAAATTTGCCTATGTTACTAGAACTATGGAGCAGAGTGTATTCATCAGCTTTGTGTTACTACAATCAAACGCTGGAGGCGATTCACCTTAAAAAGATAAAAAAGTTCACAATTTTGGAGTTTCAAACCTCCAATCTATCTCACAATTTTGGAGTTTCAAACCTCAAATCAGGTGACCCTATTGGTTTGGCTTCTGGTGAAGGTGACTTACATGATGAAAGTTCATCATGCATGGTTACATCTCAAACCAAAGCAGGGAGCGAGAGATGGAGAGACTGGCCGGGTGCGGTAATGTGTACCTATAATCTCAGCTACTTGGGAGGCAGAGGCAGGAGGATCTCAAGTTCAAGGCCAATCTGGGCAACTTACTGATACCCTGTCTCAAAATAAAAATTTTTTTAAAGGGCTGGGAGTGTAGTTCAGTTATTTGAGGATTGATCTTCCCGATTATATTTTCCTACTAATGAAAAATAAGTTCATGGTGAAAAAATTGGGAGGAGGACAAAAAAATGTACACAGGAAAATTAAGATCACATGTAACTTCACCTCTCACAAATGATTGTTAGTATGGTGGTTCCATTATAACAAAAAGGAGAAGAAGACTGAGAGGGAGGAGGAGAGGAAAGAACGACAAAAGAGAAAAAGAAAGAGATGGATGAGGAGGAGGGAAGAAGGAGGAGAAGGAGAAAGAGAAGACCTGGCAAGCCTCACTGGAAAGGTCTTGCTTTTTGTCCCTTGCTGGGGACAAGAGTCCTCACAGGTAGGGCTGAACATCACCTGCAGCAGAATCCCCTGGGGCATTCTCCACCAGGGCAGATTCTAGGCTTCCACCCCCTGAATCTCAGTCTCTGACCTGGAGTCCTGCCTTTCAACAGGTCCTGCCAACTAGAGAACAGTGCTAGAGCAGAGGCCTGCAGAAGTCATCCTTGGGGAGGGAAGGGATGGGGAACCGCATTTTGTGGGGAAAAGCATCACTCCAGTGCTTATGCCAAGGTCTGGCTGGGATGCCTGTGGTTCTACAGAGTTCGGCCATGCTGTGTAGTAAAGGGTAACTATGCTCACCATGGCCTGCTGCGGCCTTAAGTCATTTGGAGCTTCTCTGCAGACGCTGTGAATGTCCAGATCCCAGGACCAGGCAGAAGGGCAGATGCAAGCAAGGCTGAGCTCTGAAAGGAAAGAGCTGGCTCAGCATCAGGAAGTAGGCAGAGAAAGAAGTCAGACTGGAAGGGACTCAGGTGACTGCATGAGGCCAGCAGCTTGAGTTGAGATTCAGGTTTTCTTCCCTGCATTGCCTGTCCTCTGACATTGTCGAGGTTTTATGAAGCCTGTGACTTTAACCAGCCTGATCTTGATGCTTTGAGGGCCTAGACTAGATGGAGTGGAACCAAATGAGTGAGTAGTGATCTGAAGACCAGGGGTTGTGGGTAGGTGACAACTGCCATTTGAGTGAGAGGTGGCCGACCAGTCCCAACCAGGATGGGCAAGAACTTTCAGAGATCCTCAGAAATTGAGGGAAAGGGAACAGAGTTCCTGCTATTTAAATAGAGGGTGAATTTTAAAGGAAACTTCTAGCAATGCCTGGATGTACACACACATGCACACACAATCACACACAGCCCCCCACACACCTTACCTCTTCCTCTCCCTATGAATTTTGAGGCCCAAATTCATACCTAGAAAGGCAAAAATAAAAGATAAAGTTTCCCAGAAAAGATTGATTCTTGTCTGGAGCTGGGACCACACCCTCTGTGAGGAGGGCTGGTCCCTCCCTGAAAAGGCCCAGGGCCCCAGAAGCTATCTGGGATTGAGGACTTTAACCAGTCAGAAAAACTTTATCACAGGGCAGCTTGCTCTTGGTTGTCTTTTACAGCCATCTAATCACCACCAAGTTTCCACTTGACTCACTGAGGAATTTGAACTCCAGTGTTCTGAGAAGATGAGGATCCTACTCAGCTCTGAACTGCTGACAAGGTAAACTGAGGCAGGGTAAAATGTGAGCGTTTATTTAAGCAGCACATTCCATGAATCATCAGCTCCAAGCCAGAAGTGGTTCAGGGGCTCCATAGAAGGACACAGAGGGAGGCTTCACAGTACAGATGTGGACATAAAGGAAGCATCTGACTGGTTCCAGTTATACAGTTGCCCTATTTGGTCTGTCCCTTCAGAAGGTCCCTAGTTATATAATTATATGAATGTTAACTTCTGACTGGTTGGGCTTCAGTTCTGGTTTTGTTTATTGTAGGCATTGGTAAGAAATATCTCAGGGACTGAGGGTGTCACTCAGTAGTGGAGTGGGTGCTTAGCATGCCTAAGGCCCTAGACTCCATACCTACCAACAAAATAAGTAAATAAATAGAAGAAATAGCTCAGGTTAAATTTCACTTATCTGTGCAAATCAAGCAAGTCAGGTCACCTATGAAGCCTAACCAGCTATGTCGGCTCAGGGTTTCTTCAGACCTGCTCTTTGTTTTAATTTACTTTAACAAAATTCACCTTCCTGATTACTTTTTCGGCATGCTGAGAATGCACTCAAACAATGTCACATTTCTCTTTGTTCCCACTATTGACTACGTCTCTGAAATGGAGTCAGTATATTTTCTCATCAACAGTTGATGATGTTATCATCCACAGGTGCCTTGGGATGTGAAGACACACACACAGTTGTCATTATTGGAACTTGCATGGTCACCATGAACTTGGGTAGCAGGGTTGCTCAGTTCTCCAAATGACTAGTTCTGATGACAATCATTGGATAAATGAGTAGCAGTGGGGACTCCTTAAAACCTCTCAAAGGGTACCACTCTCTATGTAGATAAATACAGTGACTATAAGAAGAATAAGGGCCAAAGACGGGAAAATTCCCCAAAGCAGAGAATCCCAAGAACCAAGATTTAGTCAACTAAATAAATTAGTGGAAGCAGCAGCACCTGTCAATGAAAGATTTGTACTAGCTTCTTAATGTCCTTCAAATTATGGGCAATAATATCTTATTTACTAACATAGAAACAGCATCTTCTACAAATAAGAGCATAAGCTACTCCTTATTAAACAATTAAAGTGACAAGAATTTCTGTCTAGGTAGTATTGAACTAAAAACTTTTCCTTTCAGATTGTATTTCTTGAATTCAAGGTAGCACTATGAAAATAAAAGGAATACGAAGGTTAATATTTGAACAAATCAGATCGTTTTTGAGTCTAGGGCAGCAAGTTGAGAAGATAGCTAGATTCGAGGATTTGAGTTTGAAGAATCTCTGGCTGGTGGAATGTGGATAGGTGTGACCAGAGGGATTCTTCTGCTTTGCAGTTTGGATGTCTCTGGTTCTGTCATTGGCACTCTGGTGAACTCCCCATATGACATATGAGCAGCTGTCTTGAAGGTTGTCTACACATGATCTATTGTAGTCATGTTTGTGAAGCTCAAAGCCATTAAGTTTCAGCTTTCATGACTTAGGGAAAGGGCTCATAGTGAGTGAGCTTTGCCGTTCAGATAGACTAGACATGTTTGTCTTTCCACGAGGTCAGAATTTGTTGCATAATGATAAATTCACAAGCTACATCACAGTCCTTTGCTTTAATTTACCAAACACCCATGATTCACTCAGTATTGGGAGCATGTCAATCACAGCTCCTTTTATGCCATTTTAATCTTCATTACTTGCTCTATAACCTTTAATTACTTATCCCTATAACCCTTAAGTCACAATCAAGCTTTACAACTCTCTTTACCTAATAACAGGAAGACTCTGGAAAGGTTAAGGCAGTCACAGGTTTTCCAGAGGAAGCACTAAGAGCAAAGGCAGAGAACAGATGCAAACATAAAAGAGTCACTGCAAGTGGTCAGATAAGGTTAAGAACCAGCAGAGTAGCTTGCTCAGGGTGCAGAGCTGTTCAAGCAAAGGTCCAGAAGACAGGCGGTTTCAAAGTGAGCCATATCAAGCAGGGAGATCTAGCTGAGCTGAACCCCTGGGGGAAGAGCTTGAAGCTCATTGCCTGTCGACCTCATGGTGTGGTCCCAGGGTGGTCTGATAAGATGGCAGGTCTGCATGTGCCGCTATGCCACTGTCTTAGGTGATATTCCATTTATGCGTCTCAGGTGAGGGGTCTGGGGTGTTTGATAAGTTCCTGGATCTGGTTTCTCTCTGATAGGGGTTTGATACACCACACATCCATGTGCTTCTGATTGAATTTGATAAGTTCACAGATGCTCATTTTTTTTATTGTATTATTACTTTACTTATCAGTTTGTGCCTTATGATTGTGATTGTGCTGTGCAGACTCTTTTCCATAAGCCTGTATGTGCAGCCTCTCGTGGTTATCTCTCTGCCCTGACAAGTTACCGAGTCTTTTTCCTTAGCACTTGGACTCAAAATGGAGTAGCTCAGGGCAGGTACAGCTTGAGAGCTGCTGTTCCACACAGCATAGAGTAGCTGAGAGAAGGCACGTCTGCTCGCCGCAGGGCAGTTTTAGAAAATATTAGGATTCAACCAAGTTTACAGAAAGATAATAAATAAATCAGTAAAGAAAAAGATAATCATAAATCATTAAAGAAAATTAATAGTACTAAAATTTGATAATGGACACACTATAATTTTCTATTAAAATATTTCTTTTTTGTGTCCACTCCCATTTTACCAAACAAAATCACAGACCAACTTTGTTAAACTTGACCTGATTATATAAGCAAACCAAAAGCAGTAATTCTATGTATATTTTAACATATGATATTTTAGTGAATGCTTTGATAATATACAGGGAGCTTTACTGACTTTATTATCAGCCAACTTCAGCTTTTTAAGACTATCTAAGAATGAAAAATCTCAGATTAAACTTTTAAGAACTTTTCTAAAGAGTCAAACTCAGGACTTGCCCAATAGCATCCTGTTATAAGGAAAACAGATTCTTATTGAACCTCTGTAGATATTCATATTGCAAAATTATGGAGTGATCAGGTAGGAAAACAAAAAAGATAAATGTTCCAATTTATTTACAAAAGTATATTTTGTCAAGTTGTGGTTAAGTCATAGATGGTTCAGAAGCAAAAAGAAAAAATTTCCTTAAATCTAGTAAATAAGACACCAAAGAGTCACCAAAGTTTCAAACAAGAAGCTCTAAAAAGTATAATTATTCTAATCAGTTAATTCAGTCTGACATGATTCATTTTTGTGCTGCTTGATATTTGGGCAGCAGTTTTATGAATTCATCAGTTTTCCATTAAAGTTCTAGAAATTCTTATGCAATCCAACAATGAGACCTTAAGGTGTTAGAGGGCTGGGGTTAAGGATTGGTGGGAGAGTGCTTGCCCAGCATATGCGGGGCCCTGGATTCCATCCCAGCAGTACAAAACTAAAGTTGTCAGAGAGTCTTTTTATATGAATATCTTGCCATTTTGTATCACAGCTGTTTTGAAAAGCTTTCTGAAAAGCCTCAGAACACAATAATAGCTATTTGCGGATGACAAAATACTTAAACCAAAGGGTGCGGTTAAACATCTGATGAGTTTATCATGATGCAATTGACAAGGAAACATGGTTGTTTTTGTGGCAAACAGCAATCTGACCCAACAACAGAAAGTAATGCTCCCGACATCATACCTGGCTGCCTCAGACTTTCAGGAATTTCATGCAGTTTCTGGAACATTTATGTCAATAACAAATAGAGCTTAAAGGTGGTTTGGCATCATTTATTATTTGATAATGCCTTCCATGCAATTTGCCAGATCAAAAAAGCCTAATGAGCTTATTGTTTTTCTGCTTATAAGGAGGGAAAACAAATTCTTTTGAGATATTTCAAGGATCCTTCCAGAAGTTTTCAATGTCAAAAAGACTTAATTTGGAATTTGGGTTTACAAAACTATCAAATATTTTAAAAGGTTTACAACACTAGATTAAATAGGATCACAGATCACTGTGGACACCAAAGTGATCAAAGATCTGAAAAAGAAACACAGGAAGTTACATAGTTGTAAAAAGAAGACTTAGTTCTTTTAATATTGAAAATAATCATGTTTCTTAAATAATCAAAGACCTAATAAGAGAAAACCTCTAGCATAAGAAATTGTGTTTATAAAACACAAGACCTTTGTTTCCTACGTGAATTACTTAAAAGGTAAGTTTTTTTAAAAAAACTTTATTAAACAAAAGCAGACCAATACTTTAAGAAAACTTTGTTCTTTTAAAAGAGAGAAAATCCAATTCTAATTTTCATCAATACGTTAAAGATGATTTTTTGGTAATTTTCGTTATTTTTGGTACCATGGATTGAACCCAGGGGTACTTAGACACCAAGTCACATCTCCAGCCGTTTTTGTATTTTATTTTGAGACAAGTTCTCTCTAAGTTGCTTAGGGCCTCACATAAATTGCTGAGGCTGCCTTTGAACTTTTGATCCTCCTGCCTCAGTCTCCCCAGTTGCTGGGATTACAGGCATGCACCACCACACTTGGCGAACAGCTTATTATAACAGGGATATGGAACTAGAGACCATCATGTAAAGCAAAATAAGTCAAACTTGGAAGGTTAAGGGTCCTGTGTTTTCTCTCATGTGTGGAAGCTAGAGAGGAAAAATAAAACAAAAAGGGGGACAGATCTCCTAAAAATCAAAAGGAGATCAGTAGAGGAAAGGGACCTTGGGGTAGGAAGAGGGGGTACAGGGGGAAATGCTGGGGAATGATGTTGTCCAAATTATGTTGTTATATTGTGTGCGTGTACACATATGTAACAACAAATCCCATCAGCATGTACAACTATAATGCACCAATAAAAATGTGGAATTTTTTTAAATTTTTAAACTTATAATTAAAATCTATTTAATCTTGGTAATTCAGCCACATATAGAATTCCTCTCTCACAGATCTACAACTTTTTATACATGTTTAATCTTTATCTCAGCGTTTTTCTCCTTTTTATTCTGGAAAAATAGGCCAAAACCTTTAAACCAAAATTATTTTCTTTTTCCCTCAATGAAAACAAATACCACACATACACTTTTTCATATGAAACTATGTCTTGCTTTATACATTTTCCATAGTCATGTGCAGTTCACATAGAGTTGTTTTCTTTCATCCTTATTATTTCTAGTAGTTTAATTATATACATTAATTAAAATTATTAATTCTTTTTTTTAAACAATTTTTTTTAGTTGTAGATGCACACAGTATCTTTATTTTATTTATTTTTATGTGGTGCTGAGGATCGAACCCAGTGCCTCACGCATGTGAGGCAAGCGCTCCACCACTGAGCCACAATCCCAGCCCCCAAAATTCTTAATTCTTGATAACCTTAATATCTAGTGAAATAACATGAACTCATAGTTTTAAAGTAGCACAGCACTCTTACCAGCAGAATAATCATCCCTAGTCAAACTTTAATAAGAGGCCAAAAATATCTGAGCTTAGACGTGTTCAGCATTGAACAGTTCAGTAGTTCATCTTATTTGAAAATGATCTAACTATCTACCATTTAATTTAACCTAGTTTAAGTTTTAAAGTTCACATTGTCAAAAAGATTATGGAAAACATAGACAGACGTAACATTAAACAAAACTATCATTTCAAGTTAATTTTCTTGTTGACAAATTTGGTAACAGCAATAATGAGTTTACTTGAGTAATCAAGTTAGGTAGAATATCCATTTTTACTTAACAACCTATGTTCTTATTTAGGTGAGACTGTTGAAGTCACATGAAGTATTTGAGTGAGTTCCTTTCTTTCGTAAGAAAACCATTTATAATAAGCACTTATTTTTCTCTATGCCAATTAAATAGAGCTTTATAATTATTTCTAGTAATACCATCAGAGGTAGAATAACATTCCATATAAATGAACTACCAGGTGTTGGGAGAGAGATGTGATTAGGTGGAACACAGCGGATTGGGGAGGTGTGAAAATCTTCTGTCCAATGTTATGCTGATGGATTCATGTCATTATAAATTGGTCCAAATCCATAACTTTGAACACTAAGAGGGAACCCTAATGTAAACCATGGCATTTGGACTAGGAGGAGTGGTGTGTCGGGTTAGGCCCTCTACTGTACCAAATGTATCACTCTGATGGGAGTGTTGGTCATGGGTAGAGGCCATATATGGTACAGGGAAAGTATATGGGAAAGCCGTACCTTGTCTTATTCCTAAAGAAAAAGGAGGTGGTCAGACTCCAAATCCCTGAATGTCCCTTTTCTATTCCTCAAAACCCAACCTGATCAGGGAAACAATGAGAGCCAGCCTGAGCCAGAAAGTACAGATGCACCTTCCCCCGAAGGATGCTGGCCTTCTCTCCTGCACCTAGGAATTGGGGCGAGTCAGCATCATCTGTAGCAAGCTACTTTCTTCCTTCACCAGGACGGTTGGTCCTTGGGATGCTGATCAGACAAGCCAACCATGCAATGCTGATGATGTCACTGTCTCTGCAGCCTGACATAAAACCTTTCTCTGATTGGGGACCAGCACAGAACAGAGGGAACTGTGGAGGGGACACGTGTCACTTGTCCAGCTGGCTATTGGTGGATAAGACACCATGAAGAAGAGGAGGCACGCTCGGTGAAGCACCTTGGGGAATGGAGGAGCCATCTGCCAGTGGTCACATCTGAACTCCTGGAGCAGCCACCCATCTCTTGTAAGCCTTCCCCGCTGTCTCCTGGGATGCTCTGGGCACTTTGGCCTTTCGGCATCCTACCCCACTACCCTTGCACAACTGGGCCACGCACATGACCAACCCTCCCTCAGTTTTGCTGTGGATCTCAAACTGCTCTAAAAATAATTTATTGCATGTTTTTCAAATAAATTAGAAATGGATATTAGAATGCATCAAAAAAAATTTTTCTTTCCACATTTTTGTTGGTGGAACATACAAACATTATAGTTGCACATAATGGTGGAATTTGTTGTTTCATATTCATACATGCACACAATATGACAATATAATTTGGCCAATATCACTCATCCAACGCTTCCCCTCCCGTCCCTCCTCCCACTCCTAATCACCTTTCTTTTTATGTATTTGTTTATTTGTTTATTTATTTACTTATTACACAAATGGAGCACAACTTTCCATTTCTCTGGTTGTACATGATGCAGAGTCACACCATTCATGCAATTATACACATACATAGGGTAATAATGTCGATCCCGTTCCACCTTCTTCCCCCACCCACACACACATCCATTCTCCTTCCTTCCCTCCCCTCTGCTCAATTCAAAGATCCTCCATTTTTCTCTTGTCCCCACCATTATGGATCAGCATCCAGTTACCAGAGAAAACATTTGGCCTAACCCTAACCCCCATGCTCCCTCCCTTCCCCTCCCTCCCCTTTGCCCTATCCAAAGTTCCTCTATTTCTCCCATGCTCCCCACCCCCAGCCCCACTATGGATCAGCATCCGCTAATCAGAGAAAACATTTGGACTTTGGTTTTTTGGGATTGGCTGACTTCACTTAGCATGATGTTCTCCAATTCCATCCATTCACTTGCAAAAGAATGCATCAAAATGTTTTAATATCAAGAGGATAGAGATGTCTGTGAATTTTATGCTTGTCAAAATAAATCTGTCCTAACTGGTCTGATATAACACCATTTGACATTTTATATTCAAGTGGGCTTATTCATGAAAGTTTTGTTTAAAGCTTCTTTTTTTATATTTGTAAGTGAACCTTATCTATACTACAAAACTTTTTTGTGTTTGAGAACGTTCTATTAACTAAAGAGTGAGGACACCCACAACTTTCTGCTTCCCTTGTTCTAAATCAGTCCTTTATCATAGGACTTTTCTATTCCTCAAAGGTCATTCTTAAAATAATTTCCCCTGGGAATCACTAACCAGCCCCCCTTTTTTTTTCCAGCTGCAATCATCAACTTCTCTTTCATGATTATTGCTTTAAGTTATCCATTACTTGGTTCATGTTTGATTATTTACATTGTACTTGAACATTATAACCCTTATAAAGATTTCCAAATGTATTAGCACAGAGTTGCATGTGGAATTTTTAAATTTCTTTGTAGTTTTAGCTTCCACTCCATACAATGTGGAGATTTTGAATGGCAAGATCTGAAGTCCTGAGAGTCTGGGTTCCAGTGCTTATTGAGAATGCACTTCTGTGAAGAGATTAGTTCAATATGTTAGTTGGAAGCCTCTGTGCCTGTCTTCCTGAAATGTAGAAAGTGAACAAAAGCCATAATAATACTTTGTACCTCACAATGAACTGGGAGGTTAACCTGACCAAGTAAAGTGCATAGCTGAATTCTAGTACACAGGAAATATCCCACGAATGTGGGTTACTTTTATGTGTACAATCTTTTTATCATACAAGTGAAATGTTATATATTTTATTTTTGTTTTGTTTTTAATCTGTCTCTATTTTCTAATTCATTTTTTCTTTTCTGTCTTTGCATATTGTTTTTCAGAATTTCCTTTGAGATGCTTTGTTAGAACTTCTTGAACCTGATGTGTAATTCAATCACTTTCCCATCCACTCATTTCCTAATGAAAGCTTTTGCTACTTTGAATTTGCCTCTAATTATAGCTTTGTCAGAGTCTCACAGTGTTGCTATATTGGCCTCATCTTTAACATGTGATTTAGGAGAGAGTTCCTATATTTTCCTAGGATTAGGATTTTGTTGATTCTAGTTGTGTTTTTGTTTTGTTTTTTCCTTGGTACTGAGGAGTGAACCTAGGGGTACTTAAACACTAAACCACACCCCAATCCCTTTTTTTTATGTTTATCTTTTTGAGACAGTCTCTCCAAGTTGCTTAGGGCCTCACTAAATTGCTGAGGCCGGCTTTGAGCTTGCAATCCTCTTGCCTCAGCATCTGGAGCTGCTGGGATTGCGGGCACATGCCACAGTGCCCAGCTCTAGTTGCTTTTAATATTAGTTAGAGAGCAAAGTTGCTTTCTCGAATGACATTTTATAGTGAACTTGAGTACTAGGAAAGCTTTATTTCATAATTGAAGAAAACAAAACCTGTGAGTAATAGCAAAGCTTTACTTCATGTTTGATCCTATTGATGACATCATTTAGCTCTTCCTTATCAGGGCTGTCCAAGGAAAGGATACTGTGAGCCATATACTCCAGTCTCCATGGTATACCTCTGTTGGATAGCCTTGATATTTGATATATGTGGTTTAAGTCTAGTAAGCATACTAAAAAGGTAAAAAGAAATGAGTAAAAATAATTCTAATTAATACATTTTATTTATCCCAATCTATCCAAAATACTATTATTTCAACATGTAACTATAAGACATATTAAGGAGATATTTTACTTTTTTTTTTTCATGTTGCCTTGACTGTGATGTGCCCCTCACACACACTGTACTCAGTGGTGAAGAGCCAGGACAGGTGAGGACGAGGGGGCTGGTCTCGGAGGTTGATACGGAAAATGGTGTGTGTTGGTTAAGACTTGAGTCCCGTGCTCACGGTCCTGCCTGGACTGTTCCACACCTCCTCCAAGCTTCTTCCTGCCACAGCCTCTCGTGTCGATGACAGCGCACCTGCCTGCTTGTGACCTCCGTACCTGGCTCTCAGTGAGTCATCAGTAGCATGGGTCAGTAGGCGGCACCCTGGGCTCTCAGTTCCAATCCCGTCATCTCGGATTGTCAACTGAATTCTCAGAACTGCTGCTTCTTTATCTATTAGGTGGGGATGAATAGCTTCTATCTCACTGGGCACAGGTGGTGTGTCTCTGCAGCCCCAGCTACTCAGGAGGCTGAGGCAGAAGGATTGCTTTGAACCCAGGAATTGGAGACCAGCCTGGCAACATAGCAAGACCCCCATCTCAAAACAAAACTAATAAAACTCTTATCTCTTCAGGTGTCATGAGTCAATGAGGTGATGTGCTGGGGGAGACTTCGGTCCAGAGGACTCCCCTGCAGTCCTGGTGGGAGCCTGCACAGCACTCACAACTGGACCTCCAAGTGTGCTCAGCTGGACAAATGGCCCACCTACAGGCCTCATTGTGCTGGCCAGCTGTGGTTTAAGGGCAAAGTGTTACTATCCCTGACACACACACACACACAAATATCTAAAAGCCACATCTGACAATCAGCTTCTTAGTCATAAAATGGATACTTTCATCTCCCTCCTTCTATGTCTTATTTTTCAATGGATTCCAAATTCTGCAAGGGAAGGAAAGGATGTTATATATTGACTTCCTACGACATCAAGGAATTAAAGATTGCAAAAGCACAAGCTCTCACTAACAGGCAGGTCCAGAACCTCTTCAGATCTTGCGTTGTGATGTGGGCCAGTGGGAAGGCGTGATCCTACTTCATGGCAGCACAATTTACACAGTGCTCACAGCCCATATATCAGCCAGTGCCCAAGGAGGAGAATTTACTCTGCTAATATGACACACCAGTGACATTATGCCAAAGCTAATGATTAAATTATAGACCCCGGAGGAACTATAGATCTGCTCTGCCATTCCAGGCGGGAGAGAGGAGGGCTATTCTGTGAGGGAACTAAACCAAAGGAGCCACGGAAAGGCCAGGGGATGGGCAATAAGGTGTAGGAAACGCAGCAGACTTTAACCAAAGTCCATGCTCCAAAGAGTTGAGTGCTGTATCAGCTTGTGCTGTGTAGCAGCTCTCCCCCAAACACGGTGCTCTGAATATAATCACCATTTTATTCCTTTCCTCAGGTCAACAATTTGGCACAGGCTTTCTTGGGTTGTCCTGGGGGTCTCCTCTAGCAGGAAGGCCCTGGGTGATCCACAGTGGCCTTATTCACAAGGCTGATGACCATGGTAGCTGTCAGCTGGCCTGCTTCACTCTTTTTCTTTTTTTAATATATATATTTTTAGTTATGGATGAACCTTTATTTTTATTTATTTTTTATGAGATGCTGAGAATTGAACCCAGTGCCTCACACATGCTAGGCAAGTGCTCTATCCTTGAGCCACAACCCAGCCCAACCTTCCTCACTCTTATCGCTAAGATTCTAGAGACAGATGAGCAATGCCTTCCATAGACCAAAGCAGTGGCTTTTTCAAATAACCAATCAAGTGGGAAGGTCAAATACATTGCCACACACACAGGTACTCAGAAAGGTTTATTTCCTGTGTATTCTTTCATGGGTACTCAAAACAAATGAGAGAATTAAGAAATAAAATCAAGCCGGGCGTGGTGGCTCACGCTTGTAATCCTAGCACTTTGGGAGGCTGAGACAGGAGAATCGTGAGTTCAAAGCCAACCTCAGCAAAGGCGAGGCGCTAAGCAACTCAGTGAGACCCTGTCTCTACATAAAACACAAAATAGGGCTGGGGATGTGGCTCAGTGGACGAGTGCCCCTGAGTTCAATCCCCAGTACCAAAAAAAAAAAGAAATAAAATCAAATATGAAATCAAGTAAACAGGATCCAGTCTGGAAGAGTGGCACACAGCTCAAGACAACAGTTGCTCAAAAAGCTAAGAGGACTCTCAGTCCACTCTGGGACAAGGACAAGGGCAAAGAAAAGAAATGGAGAGAGAAATCAGAAAAGGAAGGGAGAAAAAAGATTTTCAGACATTTCATGAGCATTAGGGGGAAAATATTTACAAGCATGTGATAAAACGAATGAAAATAATGGAAGAAAGAAAATAATGGTGCACTATTAGTTCTACAGTTTATCACATTTACATTAACAATAATAATGAAATATTGAAGAATTGGCAGTTGGCGGTGGGAACAGGGAATGAGAACTAAATTTCATCTACCAAAAAAACAGGGCAATGGATGCATGGGAAGAAAGCTATTATATAAGTATGGAACAAAGTGCCAGAAGAAACCACTGAAGGAGTTGGAAAGGATTGCCCCCGGGAAGCCAGCCTGGAGGGTGGGGAGGACCAGGCAGATGATAGTGTACTCTTTGATTTCCACCCAGGAAAAAATTAATGTAAAAATCCTTTAAAACAACATCCAGCCAGGCACAGCGCTCACACCTGTAATCCCAGTGACTTGGGAGGCTGAGGCGGGAGGATCAAAAGCCCCTTCTCAGAAACTTAGAAGGCTGTCTCAAAATAAAAAGGGCTGGTGATGCGGCTCAGTGGTAAAGTGCCCTTGGGTTTCTTGAATCTCTAGTACCCAAACAAAGCAAATAGAAGCCCAACCACCACTGCCATTGGCGGGGACTGATGCTGAGTGTTCTTTCGCCCTGTCCTCATGTAGCTTCTCAGCCCAGTCCTCATAATCGCCCCAGGTTACGTGACACTTTTGCCCATCCTAACCCCAAATCTGAAGCCACTTTCAGTCCGTTCTTGGGGTTGATAGCAGGTTTCTTGGCATTTCACTTTGGAAATACTCCAAGGAAAAAAGAAAAAAAGCAGACCTGAGTAGGAAGTGTCCTACTGTAATTGCCAGGCATGGGAGTCTCTGCAACATAACACCTGGGGGAAGGCCAAGCACTTTCAGCAACCAACCCCGCCAGGGAGCTTTACATACACCACACTCAGCCCTCCGTGTCCCTGGGCCAATGTTCAGGAAAATACCCTCTGCATCGCAGATTCAACAGAACTCACATCAAAAGTATTTGACTGAACATGTACAGAATTGTTTTGTCATTACTACCTAAACAATAGAGTATAATAACTATTTGCATGGCATTTTATTGCGTTAGGTGTGATAAGTAGCCTAGAGATGACTTAAGATATATGGAAGAATACGTACAGGTTATATATGCAATCACCTGACTCTTTTACTTATTCTTAAACTTTATTATTTTTATTGTACATATTTAAGGAGTATGGTGTGATAAAAAAATAGCTTTTTGCTGGCTTTTTCCATATTTTTATTGGTGTATTGATTGTACATAATGGTGGAATTTGTTTTTACACATTTGTTCATGCTCACGCTGGGCTTATATAAGAACTGGAGCATCTCTGATTCTGGTATTTGCAAGCGGGAGGTGATGGTCCTGGAAATAATCTCCCCCCCATCTTCAGGATATGGAGGAGCTGATTATCCTCATTTTAGTATTCATAGCAAGTCAAGTGTTATAGTCCCATATTCAAGATGAGGAAATCAACACTGAGAAAGGTAATGACAGGTCTCCAGGTTATCGAAGTACAAATTCAGAGTCATCCTACAATAGTGACTCTGTCCTAAGCAAATGCCTCAGCTGGCTTAAAAAGAGGTGCTCCCAGCTTATTTTTCTCACACACTTTTCTTATTTAAAATCCACTACTGGAATGGAGATGTAGCTCAATACAGAGCATGTGTGAAAGTCTGAGTTGGAGTCCCAGCACGAAAAAAATACTCTTCCTTAATCCTAAGGACTCACGTGGGGTGGTGGGCAGAGCGCTGTGGGGAAGAGGGGACTGAGGGCATGAAAAGGCCACACATATTTTTTTTTTGGTACCAGGGATTGAACTCAGGGGCACTCGACCACTGAGCCACATCCCCAGCCCTATTTTGTGTTTTATGTAGAGACAGGGTCTCACTGAGTTGCTTAGAGCCTCGCTGTTGTTGAGGCTGGCTTTGAACTCACGATTCTCCTGTCTCAGCCTCCCTAAGAGCTGGGATTATAGGCATGTGCCACCGCACCCGGCTGAAAAGGCTACAATTTTAATCCAAACCAGAACTCCTGAAATGTAGCCAAAAACACATTGGTATCACAGGCAACACAACCAAGGAATCTACCATGTCCTTCCTCACTCACATCACTCCCCTTCATTAGCCAACCATTTGGGCTACAAAGGATAACAGAGAAAGGTGGCTCCTAGCTCCTTTCAACTCTTCCTTACTCATCAGAAAGGCAGAGTGTTGCTGGCGTGGTGCCGCATGTCTGTAATTCCAGCGGGTCAGGAGGCTGAAGCAGGAGGATTGTGAGTTCAAAGCCAGCCTCAGCAACTTAGCAGCAAGACCCTGTCTTTAAATAAAATATAAAAGAGGTCTGGGGATGTGGCTCAGTGGTCAAGTGCCTCTGTGTTCAATCCCCAGTACCAAAAAAAAAAAAAGTGGTGGACGTGTGCAGGGAGAAGTGAAACCAACAAGATCCAGCTTTGGCAGCATCCCCTCCATTCTGGTGGGGACAAAATGCATAGCCGGGCTATAAAACGAGTCATGCAATTTCTTTTCTTTTCTTTTCTTTTTTTTTTTTTTGCTGGGGATTAAACCCAGGGAACACTGTACCATCCCTAGGCCTTTTTTAAATTTTGAAACAATGTCTCACTGAGTTGCTGAGGCTGGCCTCAAACTTGCAATCCTCCAGCTTCAGCCTCCATAGTCACTGGGAAAATACCCATATACCACCTCAGCTGGCAAGTTACGCAACATCAGTGATCACACAAAAGCTCTTTACATTGACATTTAAAACTGCCATTGCACAGTTCAAAAATGAACTGTGACACTCATACTGACACTTTAAACCTGAATGTCTGTCTTAGCATGTTGATCAATAACCCGTGTCCCTTGCACATCCAAGAAGGCACCACAAAGGGAAAGCTTTGTATTTTCAATAGCTATAATGGTCTTCCCTCTGAATTTTTACAAGAGGCTCCAAAAACTATACAGCTTCCCCAGTGGTGGGTGGTGAGGTTAGAGTCACCTCTCATCTTTATCCAAGGAGGTGCCTGTTTCCTTGTAATTGAAATACAACACACTCCTTCTGGGTTTGATCATCTTTTATTTCTCCCTTCCCATAACCAGTAAAAAAAAAAAAAAAAATACAATCAACTCAGGTACAAGGATTCCATTTTAAAAAATCAGAGTGCAAAGACAGCCCCAGCCACTGCCCAGGTTTAACTTACATATTTACAGTGTGCAGGGTGGCGTGGCCAGAGGCGTGTTTGAAGGTGGTATTACAAAATATACAAAGGTGGGCTTTTGTGCTTTACATCTTAGAACCCTGTCTTATTTCCAAATGAGGCACTATAAAACACAAATCACAGACTACTTACTATATAACTTACGAAAAATGCTGTACAGGTGCATGACTATAAATATAGAGTATAAATGGCTCTTTCTGGGAATTGGTATCTACAGGGGGAGGGGGAGTCAGAGAGGGCTCAGCTTGGTATCCCAACCTGTTAAGATGGAGATGCCTGGATGGGGGAGGACAGGATCTTGGGGCAGAGCTGAACTGACTCCTCAGTCTCAGATAAGGCTGAAGCTCACCTTCCGGGGAAGAATCATAACAGTTGAGGCGAACAGCAGTGGTGTAAATAAAACGGGGTTCTGGAAGGCAGAGAGAGGGCACTTGGACATGGAAGGCACCTTTTAACCTTCACCCACACGCAGTCATGATTCCCAGTCTAGCTGCACCGAGGTTTCCTCCAAGAAAAGTCTGGAGCTTCGCAGGCATGGAGAGGGCGGGAAATCAAGGTCTTCCATGGGAAAATGTTTGAAAAGAGACTCCAGTGCATGTGTGAGTGAGAGAAAGTGGAGGCAAACAGACCTGTCCCAAGAGCAGGTGGTTCCCGGCACTCAAGGTGCTGAGTGGAGTAGGTGAGCTTGCATATCCTATGGGGCTTGCATATCCTATTCCAAGAGCTCTAACAGGAACTATTTCTATCTGGCCTAGAAAGTAGCATCAATGTAGCCTCAATGGCTGTCGATCGATTTGACTTCTAATTAGCCAGAGGTCCTCTGGCAGATGAAAATCTCCCCAAATGCTAACCATTTCCTGCTCTCATCCTCCATCAGCCCGGCTCAGAAACACAATCAATCAACCAATCTCCCTCTCTCTCTCTCTCTCTGAGCCAAATGTATCCTAACCCTCTCTCTGTAGTTCAGGCCTGGCTCCCATCCTGAAAATTTGAGGACAAGGACCCTGCAGGTAAACTGCTCAGACCACCCACACCTGCCCAGCTAAGGAACTCCTGACAGGGGTTGGGGAGCACTGAGAAGTGGGAAGCCCACACCCGTGTTCTTGTCCAAACAATTGCCATTTGCCCTCAACAGGGCTGCTCTGGGGCAGGGATGCCTGTGAGCAAGGGATGCTTGGGAGCAGTGAGTTTTTGCAAAGAAGGAGGCCCTTGGGCTTTATCACAATAAAGGACAGCTTTGTACATGTTTATATACACACCCGTACGTGGGTACCTTCCAGAACCTTCCATAAATCCCTCCTGGGGGGGCCTTTCCTTTCTGAAAAGCGGGTTTGGTCAGAAAACAGATCCTATTTCACCTGTGTGCAGGAGTGGCTGTGGTCACCTGCCTGGCCAGCTTGATTGTCCACATCTCCTTCGGTGTTGGCCTGTGCCTTTTCAGAGGGGAGAACAAGGGCACAGGAGCCGACATAAAACTGCCCTGAACACTGACATCCTAAGT
>PVHX01016824.1:0-41911 GCA_004024805.1 Geosciurus inauris
CCAGTGCCTCACGCATGCAAGGCAAGCGCTCTACCACTGAGCTATAATCCCAGCCCCCCCCCCTTTACTTTTAAATGGTTGGATAGTGTCAGTGTATCCCTGGGTGTCTGAGAGATTGACAGTCTGGGTTTTACAATGTGGCTTAAATTCTTTATTAAAACCAAAATACGCTTCGAAAGTACATTCTAGGAGAGCAATTTTGTTGAATGGTAAAGAGGATTTCTATGAATCCCAATAACAATGAGCCACTCAAACCTTCTTGGTGTTCCTCTATGGCCAGCCAGCGGGGTCCTATCCATGCCATTTACTGCAGCCCACTCAGCATCCCTGATGTGTGCATGAGCCTAATGCTCGACATGTGCTATGGAGTAATTCAATTTGTTTTCCCTGGATGGAGACATTAGATTTTGAAAAATAGTAAGATATGCTTGCCTTGAGCAGTGTTTGAGAAAAATATGAATTTCCTTGTTACTATTAAGTCTCTCAAGAAGCTTTAATAAAGTTCCTGGTTAAAAGAGTTTATTCCATTGGAAGCACATGTGATATTCAGAAAAATAATCAGCAACAACAAAAGTTATAACTCATTGTCATTGTGCTTTTCTGAATAAACTTTGCTGTCACTTGTTGGTAATATTTATTAAGAGATTGTTATTGTATCTTAAAATATAAAAGTATAGCCACTCCTCATGTATAGTAATGTTGAAGCCAACCTAACTTCAATGCTTTCTATGTGCTAGGCATCGTGCTGAATGTTTTATGTGTTGCATTTTATTTAATCTTATATCTGGATATTTGTGTAAAGAGCAGATATTTGTGAGTGGCAGCCAGTTAAGCTCATGATATATAAGCTAGTCTTGTTCATGAAGAAAAAACCTTAAGTTGTTCTTAACCTTAGGGTTATTTGGTGGGGAAAAAGAAATCCCTGATGACTGACAATAACCAAGTTTACTTTGTGGAAGAGATGGAGAATTGCTTTTTTTCTAATACATAGTACTATTCAGTGACTTGGTCATGTTTCTTGGGCTTACCCTCACCCATCTCTTTTGAATGTAAATAACTGAAACTTTTATGTGTTAGTAATGAAATGTAAGACCCCAGGTACTGGCCTTTGTTTTGCATTGTGGGGATGGGTTCACATCTCCGGTCTTCTGGTTCCATATTTGATCACATCCATTAGATTCAGGGCTCTGTATGTGATGACATGTCACTGTGATACTGAGTGAGGGCTCATGGCCTGATGTATATACAAGCCAATACAATGGCATAGAGTTTTGCAAAAAGAAAAAGCTTTTTTTTTTTTTTGGTACTGGGGATTGAACTCAGGGCTACTTGACCACTGAGCCACATATCTAGCCCTATTTTGTGTTTTTATTTAAAGACAGGGTCTCACTGAGTTGCTTAGCGCCTCACCATTGCTGAGGCTGGCTTTGAACTTACGATTCTCCTATCTCAGCCTCCCCAAGTGCTAGGATTACAGGCATGCACCACCACGCCCGGCAAGAAAAAGCTTTATGGTGTGGTCAACCAGCAAGGAGGTCAGGGACAATAAACTTAGATTTGCCTCTCCAATTAGTGGCTAGTGGTGAATTTATAGGAAGCGAAAAGGGAGATGTTACTTGTTGATTGGATGATGATTAGGGGGAGTTTTAGGGTTCTTTCCCACAGGTGTAGATGGTCATTATGTCTCTTCATAGGTCATATGTCTTCAGAAGAGTTAAAATGTCTGACCTAGAATTTTAAGCTTATGATGTTGAAAGGTCAGTTGACCAGATGATTTGGCTTCTGCGAGTGTCCATTTTTGGATACCATCTCCAAACTGTCTCTGAGTGGATTCTGGAGGCTTTTTCTGAAAAATAACTTAAACAGTTTGATATTGAAGGAATTTATTTCTGGATGTATCAAGGCCTTACCTGACTTCATTAGGCACTCAAGGAGACTTTCTCCATGTCCTTTCAATACAGTGATTTAGCATGTATTTTTAACACTTGCTGCATGCCCCAGTCCAGCTCACGCTAAACCCTGGGAACACAGCAGTGGGGATAAAAGCACCTTTGCATGCGATGCTGCCATAGTAAGTGACTGTTGTCCTTGTTTTCCAACCCAGGGGGAAACGCCAGATGGATTTGCTTCTCTCCTAGGACCCTGTCCATGTGGGGATCGAACTATGATGGATCTTTATTTCCATATTGTTTTTCTGCTTCATCTAGAAAACTTGAATTAAGTGTCTCAGAGGTGCCAGATGTACCTTTAGAAACCTTATATTAACTTTTCTCTGATTATACTCAGGTTCATCCTCCAGATCAGTTAAAGAAAGGGTGACAATTATAACCATCAAAATAAAAGGGTGATTCATTTAGGGTTATAAAAGAGGAGACTTAGAGGAGTTAGCCTTTAGGAAGAGGGCCAAGCACAATTTGGGTTTTCCTGGCATGATTCTTTATGTTTTCCTCTCTATCTTCTCCTCTACTCCTTCACTCACATTCAATAGAGCACACTTTCTTACCACTCAAAGCTCTGTACTTACTCTGAAAACACTGCTTCCTTCTGGCTGCATACATTTGATTGTAGATAATGACCTCTACTAATATTTAGGAAATGTTACAGGAGCAAGTATGACATACCCCATAAAAGTCAGCAGGCTGAAATAGGATACATGATCCTGCCACCATGTCACTTACACAGGATACATGACTCAATATTCTGGCAGCATTCCACAGCTTCCTTACCGTCTCTGGATTCTTTTCTTGCAAGGCAGAGAAGGGACTAGATCTGTAGCAGCAGAGTCAAGGATTAAAGATAATTGCCTGTGATAGAAAGATGTATGAGTTATGTGAGAGGTGTTTGGATGATTTCAGGGCTATGGGTTGGGGAAAATCCCTGCAATATTCCGCAGTACTCCTTGTTTTGAATGAGAAGGATAGACTGGGGAACAAAACTGCTATGTCCTTGAATTTGGTATCTTTGGTGTTTTGAAGAACATCGCCGATGTTATAAATTGGAGAGAATCTATTACTCTGCATTTTGGTTCTTAGCATGTAATGGGAACACTAAAGGGGAAGCGAGTAGCCTGTGGATGGTAGCCTTCTCTGGAAGAGTCTGCTCTGTGGGAGCACAAGGTTCACAGTAGATGTTCTAAAAGAAAAAAACTGCCTCTGACACTTGTTTTAAAAGACAAGGAAATTTTCTCAAGACTATTGCAATGGGGTAAATATGATTACAACGGGAGAGAGAATGAACTCCATTTTTCTGAAGCAAAAGACAAAGATGTTTAGATGCAGGGGTGAGCTAGTAGAAACGTGCTGGAGCACTTTCTGGGTGAGGTCGGTCAGGGGGATGAGGCCATCTCTGTTTGCTAACTGTAGCTCACTGAAGCCTGCCACCTATCTTCCTATAGAGTCTGGGACACAGGGGCGCTATCTTTCCCGATGATCATATTTCAAAAAGGGATGGCTTCCAGGTTCCTAAGAAGGACTTCCTACATTATAAAACTAGCAAGAAGCTGAGAGAAGATTTGTATCTCTTAAGGAAGACGAAAGGATGTACAATGGCAAATTTTCTACAGTAAATTCTTTAAGAAACCAGAAGTGAAGAGCTTGTAGTCAGGAGAAAAACCTATCAAAAGTTCCATCAATCTGAGGGGCACTTCATTAAGGATTTCTTGGTCGACACTCCAAAAGTATTATTTCTTTTCCTTCCTTTCTTATGAAGTCTGCTGTACATGAAAAACAGGCTTAAGATTCTTCTGTTATTCATTTACCAGCAGTATAAATGTGACTTGTTACTTGATGTGCCTTAATCTTGGTTTCACTATCTGGCCAATGGAGATCATAAGATAACAATCTCCCACATGGGTTTACTGTAGAAATACAGAAATTCAAGGAGTTAAAAAAATGTTAATTTAAGCATTTAACATTGGAGAATAAAAAAGAGAAACTATGTAATGTTTGTATAATGGAATAACATAAAACAACTGAAATTAATGTACTAGGTTGTCATGTACCCACGTGTTATGCCTATAAAAACCAAAAAGATTCAATGAAAATTTAATCCATGTGGAGACACACAGTATGAAATTTTCAGTGGAAAGTACAAATACAACTCACACAACACTATTTCCTATTTGTTATGAACGCATACATATTAATAAAAGTGTATGAACCTGGATGGAAAGGATATACATCAAATTCCTGCTGGTGTTACCTCTGGGAGTGATGGAGGGAAATTAGTTTGGGCAGGGACTATGAGTTTCTACCCTAACTGTAACATTTGATTTCTTGTGAAAAGGTTTTAATCACATATGACAATATGCTAATTTTTCATTTTTAGGAAGGATTCATCATTATACTCATTCTCTTTGATATTTCAATACTTTAGCATCCAAAAAAATAAATAATAGAAGAAGAGGGAACAGAGAAAAAGAAAGAGGAAGAGGAAGTCAGAGATGCCTTCTTCTCCCTCAGTATGTCTCTTTTATAGAGAAGTAAGGGGAGAGAAACGGAAAATAGTTTTAACAAACAGCCCCACACTACATTATGCCTGAGGCTCTGGTACACACAGCGGCATTCAAATAGACTGTTGGAGAGTGGCTGATTGTTTTGGCTGCTTCTGCTCTCGTTTGATTGAAGCAGCACAGGTTTTAAGAGCTTCAAACCCCAGCTCTGATCTGAAAATGAAGTTAGGTGTTTGAGAAACAGCTGCTAGGAACAGCTCGGCTCCCTCTGGAGCCTCTGGTCGGCTTCAAAGCAGCTGCCGAAAGGGAGGGAGGCAAGGGAACTATCTTGGGCGTGTGTGTGTTAATAAAACAAAATGGCTTTCCCTAAATAAAGCATGGCTGGTTTCCCTAGGATGAAGAATTCAATTCCGATTCAACCTTTCTGTCTCTTTTGAGGCTCTGAGCAAAGAACATGGAGCGCCTTCCTTTCTTACCTTTGGGGCTTTTGGATTTACACAGCCTGGACTCTTACCACAGTTCAGCCTCTTCCAGTCTTTGCAAACTGGAGCAAAGAACAGTCAGCTCTTCGTGTCCATGGGTTCCCCATCTGTGGATACGCTCGACTATGCATCAAAAATGTGTGAAAAAAATTGCATATAAAGATATTTCTCTTGTCATTATTCCCTAAGCATTATAGTATATCAACTATTTATATAGTTTTTGTATTATATGAGGTATTATAAATAATCTAGAAATGATTTAAGGTATCTGGGAGGACGTAATCAACTACATGCAAATACTATGCCATTTTATGTAAGGAACTTCAGTATCCTTGGATTTGAGGTCCATAGGGTATCCTGGAACCAATCCCTCATGGATACCAAGGAAAAATTAGGATCAACCTCCTTGAGCCTCAGTTTCCTCTTCTGTCAGTTAGCTTAGACTCTTGTTGTGATATTATATATATGTATATATATAGAACTTGGAACATGGTAGAACTCTATATGAGTGAATACCTTCTATAAATCTTACTCATGTATATATTTACTTTATTAGAATATCTTTTGATAGCTTTATTCACTAAAAGGACGATTAACTTGTCCTGGTGTGCCTAGGGGGCAGTCCTTAGGTCATTGAGGGTATGCCCCTGAAAGGGAATGTGGATCCTAGGTCCATCTTCTCTCTCCGCTTCGTGTCTCATGATGTGGGTGGTTTTCTCTGAAACATGTCTCTTGCCTTTGCCAGGGATTTCATTGAAGTAATGCAGGGTTGACTGATACACACTAGGTATTCCATAAATATGTACATAAACATTTATTAATACATGAAATCAACCAAGTCCTTTTCTTTCCAGTTTTTATGATCTTAATGATATCACTGAGCTATTTGATTCTAAATTTCTATGTGAATCACACAAACATACACAGTGAACTTGACTCTATCACTAGTGTTTAAACTTTATTATGTTTAAGAATCACCTGTATATAGCATTAAAATACAAATCTCTGCTTGAGATTCTGATAAGGTAATTCAGAGATAGGATCAAAGAATCTTGAAACATTCATGGTGATTCTCATATTTCAGTAATGTTGAGAATGAAACAAACCTGTTTTCTTGCTTTGGGAATAGGGTGCATTGTGTTTTGCTTGGGGGTGGTCCTACTTCATATCTGTTGATCCAGTGAAGTTAACAATAGAGCCTCCCTTCACCCTCAAGTGTCCTTGATGGATATGTGTACAGTCACTTCACTTATGAACCTATGCAGTGATGCTAATGCATCCTGCACATGCTGCTCTTTGGTTAGCTACCTCTCTAGGGACTAGTGTACCCCCATATCTCAGAGCCTTTCCTGCTCATGCATCTAATAATGCAGGCTTTCTTTCTCACTTTCAAAAACTGTGCATCATCTCAAAACTTACACGCCCAAGACATGATTTTAATCTATGTTTTGTTCATACTAGATAGAACAACCAGATCACTTTCATTCACTTAGTGCAATGTTTAGATTTCCATAATGGATGCATTCTAGCCTGTAGTTCCAACGGATTGCTATTTAAAAAAAAATCTTATCCTTGTAGATGGGAATAGCTTCCCTATAACAAATAGTCCCAGGAAACCAGTCAAGAAATATGGGTAGATAATTTTATTACAAATCTTCATTGGAGGTGCTTATAACTCACCTTATATATATAACTCACCTTATAAGTTGTAGCAACAACTTCAAGGAAGTCCCTTACATTTCTGCAGATACAGGCTTAAAAACAAATTAGGGAAATCTAACCTTGGGTTTTATAGTTGGAAACTATTTCTTTGTATTTTTTTAGTATAGTAAAGAAAGTACATTGTACAAGGGAAGGGGTCATGGCAGGTAAGGCAGGGTTAAGATTTTAGATCTACATTGCTCTGGTATGGAGTCCTGTTCCACCATTTACTAGTTGTATGAAACTGGACAAATTACATTAGTTCTTTCAGCTTTAATATCCTTTTCAGAAAATTGTGAAGATACCGGTATAACAGGGGGTGTTGAGGATTAAATAGCATAAGCCACTTTGCAGACCCTCGCACTGCCTTCACAGCATCTCCTTGGCAACCTCTGATTTTAGCCGCAGCTTTGGTGGATGTTTTGACTCACCCTGACCAAACTTCACCTCAAGCGCTGCTTGTGTTGTTGATTTTTGCCCCAGGGCTTTCTTGAAACCTTGGGAGTCCTTTTAGCTTTGTGCAAGGGTGACCCAGAAGTGCAGAGGATACCAACCCTTAAGCACTTGGCATTTGGAGCCAGCGGATATATGCCCCATATATTTATGTTCTGTTGTTCAGAACAATTGTAGAAGTCATTTTTGCATGCATCTCAGAATCTTGGCATGATCAACACCTTGTTGCCCAAATCAGCAAGCTAGGTAAAAGATGCTGTAGTAGTTTTGGCTCCTTTTGCATCTTATTTTCTCATTCCTGTTTCCAAGAAACAACTTCTCAAACAACTAGCTCCTCCCAACCCCTAGTCTGATTTAAGAAAAACCAAACTAAGCTATATAAAGCACCCTAGTGAGGTCTCGATGAAAGTTAACTGTAACTACTAACAGTAATAAAAAAATGACAATATTTCTCTTTTGTGCTGTAGGGTGAGCTAGAGATCTGTATAATTTTAAAGGGTAAAGAAACCCTCCTAATTCTTTTTTGAAACAGACTTGAGATAGTCTTTTCTTCCCCCATATACATCCTAACAGCTCACATACCCTTTACAGTCTTCGTTTTACCAAGATAGGTATCTATTGTTTCCTACTTTTGGCTTCACAGAAATGTTTCAAGAATCATAAGTGAGTGCTTTTCCTTGATTCTTTCATTCCTCAGGCAGAGAAGAGGAATGCACACAAATTCAGGGGAGTAGGTTGTATCAAACACCTGTTAATCTTTTTATATCTTACTGCTGCTTCTGCAGCGTGGATGAGACTGGTTTCATTACTGCCACAGGCAAATGTTACTGTTTGTTGAATATCCACTTGTCCTTCTATTTCACAGATCTAGGCTATTACTGACTTTTTGTTTGTCTAATCACTTTGCAGAAATTCTTGTGGGCATTCTGAAGCTCAGACTATTTTCTCAGCTCATTCTAAACCTGTAAAGTTCATCCTTGATGACAAGAGACTTGAAGAGGAGCTTAGACATCCTTCCTGATGAGGCTTACAGTTAAAGAAGATTCTGGAGATTTATGCATTATCACTGTGGAAAGACTATTTCAAGTATTCTTTCCTCTCTAAATTTTCCATTTCCTAGACCTTTTTTCTTTGTTGAAGATCATGAGTTTTGATCGATTCTCAGTGAAGTTCAGGACAGACTATCTCAACTTAGTTTATCAACCATTTCTTTTTAAAAATTGTTGGTTTTCTGCTAAATAATAAGGAAAGTGTTTTCTTTGTTGGCTTTGACTTTTAAAGACTTGTTTGCATGAATCCCCATTGGTTAAGACCACTCACAACTAAGTTATGTATTTCTCGGTCTGATTTTACAGTGATTTTCAATCACAGTCAATTTAAATTGTAGCAGATTCTCGCTCCCTCCCCTCCCTGCCAGAACTGGAAGCTCCTTGAAGAATAATATTTTCTTAATTATTAGTCTCTGACAAACTAAGTAACTTCATAAATCATTGGTTTCCCGTACCTATTATATTTACCTTGTTTCCACAAATTCCTCTATTTAGCTTCTCATTGTGACAAAAGTGCAAAAATCAAATAGAAAATCCTGTAACTTGACCACTTACACCAATTGTAGGATTATTTCATTTGGGTAAAACATATATTATCTTTAGTGTCAGTGATGGAGATACATATTACAAAGAAGATAATTATCAAACTTATAATAAGCAGGTAATAAGTAATGGTTGTATAGTGCTTTAAGCATCACAAGTGATTTAAGAGACAATAGCAGACAACATTTAGGCACCCATTCCAGGCATTTTGCTCAGGACGGGCATACCTTCTCTTGTTTGTAATTCACAATGGTTCTATGAACATGGTGCTATGCTGAGGCTTACTATTGACTCGCTAAAGTTAACATAGCCTTTAAAAGGTAAGTCTGGGATTTCAACCAAGGTTTGCCTGACTCAGTGATCTAATATCAACCATAATATAATCTATCTTATTTCTTATCCATTATCTCATTTCACTCTTACTTCCCAGAGGCTATTACTTTCCCTCTTCCAGAGTCAGGGAAACAGAGACTTAGGAATGTTCAGTATTTAGCCTGAATCCTGTATGATGGAAGGGGTAGGATTAGCGGTCAGTGTGTCTCATTTTTTTCTCCCCTGTTGCATTAATCCTCCCTTCCCCACAAATTATACACTGTTGAAAACCTCAAAGGTTCATACTCTACACATCTGGACTATACATGCTTTTTCAACCTAAATAAAACTCTGCTGAAGAGTGTCTTAGACCAAGTTCTATAGAAATCAGATCCTCAGACACAAGTCAGGTACTAATATATTATTGGAGAGAATAATTTTTAGGAAGAAGAAGTGTGACAAAACAGAAGGTAAGGGGGAAAGGAGAGAGGGCAGATAAAAGGGCATCCATTGCCTGGTCACCTAGTTTGTCACAGCTTTGTGAAAGAGGCTGATTGCCCCGTTTCATGAGATATCTTCCAAATATCTATAGGGAGATTTCTTAAAAACTTTTCAATCTTGAAAAGGGAATGGTGTTATGGTTTAACTATGAGGTGTTCCCCAAAAGCTCATGTGTGAGATAATGCAAGAAAGTTTAGAAGTGAAAAGATTGGGTTATTAGAGTTTTAACTTAGTAAGTGCATTAATACCCTGATAGGAATTAATTGGTTGGTAACTGTAGGCAGGTAAGGTGTGACTGGAGGAGATGGGTCCCTGGGGGTGTTCCTTTGGGGTATAAATTTTGTTATTGTTGAGCAGAGCTTACTCTTTCTCTCTGCTTCCTGGTGGCCATGTCCTGAGCCACTCTCATCCACCACATTCTTCTGCCACAATGTTCTGCCATACCTCAGGCACTGAGCAATGGAGGCCATCTATGAATGAGACCACTGACACTGGGAGACCCAAACAAACTTTTCCTTCGGCAAAATTGTTCTTGTCAGGTCTTCTGGTCATAGCAATGGAAAAGCTGACTAAAATAAATGGAAAAACATGTTTCTACAGTTTCTCATCTCCCATTGTCCAATGTTGTATGCCAGCTATCCCACATGTGTGGATTATTCCCCTCAGCTCTTCTCTAGCAGTTCTTCTGGGGAGTTACCAGGAAAACCTAATCCCAAAACAATGGAAGTATCCATATAGCCAGCCAGAATATATGGAATTATCCATGAAGAATCTTCATCTGGCCACCTCCAGCATGGACACTAAGGGACCAGCCAGGGTCCCTGGTTTGGAACTGACCTAATTGTCCTGAGCCACAAGGAAACCTGCAGGATGTGTGTTAAGAAGCATGAGGCACAGGCTGGGGTTGTGGCTCAGTGGTAGAGTGTTTGCCTAGCATGTGTGAGACACTGGGTTTGGTCCTTAGCACCACATAAAAATAAGTAAAGTTACTATGTCCATCTACTGCTAAAAATATTATTTTAAAAAGAAGTATGAGGCACAGTACAAACCCAGGTCATTATAGTAATTCCAGAAAGCTTTACAATATGTGACTTATTTGATAGGAAAGGTTGCTAGTAGATTGAAGAGAATCAGGGATTCTCAAAAGGCCCAGTGTCTCCTTAAAAGAATGGTTTCTCTTGTTCTCCCAGGAATATATTGCCACTTTCCTAATATCTCAGCAGAGATTGGAGAGTATATTTGAAAACCCTGTCTGGATTTGATCAAATAACAAGTGCATATACACGTTAGGTTGTTTTGAACTTTTATGTAAGAGACAGATAACTTTAAGCAGGGACTCCAGATTATTATCATATAATATAAGTTCTGCACACCTATGTTCTCAGGTGTCCAAAAGGAGCCAGTCTTCTCTACCCTGGTGAGCCTCAATCTGTCTCATTACACATGCCCATGAGCTCATGAAGATATGGCCTCTGCCAGGAAGATAATGATGGAATTTAACTGCCCTTCCCAAAAGAAAGATAAAAATTTGTTCCTTTCAGCCTATTAGAGCATAATTGTTGCCAGAAAATCTTCCTAGAAAGTCATCAAAAGCATCAAGCAGAAAACTATGGCTTAGATAATCCAGTGGGATGTTTAAATTCCATGGTCAAGCTTACCCTGTCCCCATTCTAGGCTACAGCTAAGCTAGGATAAGGCTGGAAGATCACCGAGTCTTAAGATGGGGAGATCTTTTGACATTTATTCCTGTGACTGACTCAGGTATTGTGAGAGAATTCATACCAATTAAGAGAGAATGAGATGAAGAAATTTGGTTCAATGACAAAGCATCATTCAGTAGAAGGAAGGAGAGATTTGCTTTTCAGATTTTCACCATCTCATCCTCCTATATAAGCAGGTGTTAAAAATAAGCGAAAATTAAAACAGATCTCCACCTGTATTTTCCATTGGATACTGTCAAAACTTGCATGGTTGCAAGGGCCAGGAAGTGGTATGTGTAACATTCCAATGGCAGTGTTTATTGTGTGAAGAGAAAGGATGGCAATTCTGGCAGTAACAGCAAAAGTATCATCAGTGGAATTATGAACCATGTTCCCAACATCAGGCATTGGCACCACTGACACAGATATTAATGTCCTTGGCCTTCAGCACCGGCATCCTTGGCCCACTCCTGAATAACCTTAGGAACATGAGCAGGTAGAGAAGCCTCCAACAGACATGAATAGCTGGGGCCATACCTTTGTTAAGAGAAAGAATGATCTCAGAGGCAGACAGCCTTGATATGATCGCCAGTTCCACCTGAACTTGTTCCAGTTATTCACCCTCTATGCTTCAGTTTCCTCCCATAAAGTGAGATGATAACAAGACCTGCCTCCAAGTTTGTCATGAGGACTAAATGAGATAATACTTATAAAGTCTTATTTAGCAAAATATCTAGAACCTAGTGTGTACCCCATAAATGTTTGCAGAGGTTGTTAAGGAATGTTTGTTGTACAAATCAGTAATAACATTTTTATTGCTAATATGCTTCAGGCAAAGCTCCAGGAACTAATGATACAATAATAACATGTATAGAACATAAGGGTTCTAGAGACAGCCAGCCTGGTGTAGGGCTGGGAGTATGTTTTTCTGTGTTCTGCAAAGACAGGTTTGTTGGATGGGGTGGGGGGTGGGTTCAACCTATCACAGCTTTTAATGGTGATGATGTTGGGACCATATTAGGTCTATACAGCTGCCTAAGGACACTTGCTCTGTACCTTCTTAGAGACATGATATGGACTGGTTCAGCAACCAGCAGACTTTTTCTGTATAGGGCCAGATGGTAAATATTTTAGGTTGTGTAGGTCTCACTGTCTCTGTTAGACCACTCAACTCTGCTACCATGGCCCAAAAACAGTTATACAAAATATATAAAAGGATGAGTGTAGCTGTGTTCCAATAAAACTTTAATTACATGAACAGGTCATGGGCAAGATTTGGCCCATGGGCTATATATTCCCCACAGCAGCAGTACAGCAAGACCAATGGGACTTTCTTCTATCTCTTACTCCTAACAGACCAGAAAACAAACCCCTTTTACTTCTAATACTGTGCCTTTCCTTCTCTGCCATTAACATTTCTTTTTGACTTTATAACTCTTTAACTGCATGTAACATTTACATAAGACAGTAAAGTATAGTGATGTATTCATTATTTTTTATTACCTGGAAGATGAGAGAAAATGAAATGTATTCACTAGCTATCATAGTCAACTGATAAAATTATATGTTCTCCATTCATTGATCAGTATATAAATGATATAAGAAATATATATTCCATTATCTTATAAGCATAATGTGTGAAAGTCATAATTACTTATAACATTAAATCTCAACTCATTCTGCAGGAGACATGAAGCAAGCGTATAACAGAAAACTCATGTCCTAGGCATAATATAATCTTCAGGATTATGTTCAATATGCACATTAAAGTGAAAACAAGCCATGAAATTCAGCATCATGGGAGTACTCTTACACCAGTTGACTTGAATATCTAAATATTTCTCCTTTCCCACATTAAACATGGAGTGGATATTCATCTACAGAGGAATGTGGGATGCTTCAAGCACCACTAAAACAGGGCTTCAGAGTCTATGCTTGTTACTAATGTGTTCATACACGTGCACACATATCCATAGTCTCTTTTATACCACATATAATCACTATATACATATGTACATATATTTGTGTATGTATATATTGTATATTTTCTCACATAACCATATGCACATATTTATATTTTTGAAGCTCTGCTGATTTAATCTTTTCTTATTTAGTCTCAGGTTGTGTCAGATATAAAAAAGGAGAAAAGTCATTTTAGGCATCAGCATCCATCTTATTTTCACTGGATAGCTCTGCCAATGAAGGAAGCCTGCATCTAAGTATAGTCTATTCAAGAAGATCCATTGTAGGGCTGGTGGTGTAGCTTAGTGGTAGGGTGCTTGTGTAACATGTACAGAATAAGTTGGTATTCAAAACATTCTCTTCTACTTGTGACCACAGTTTTCCTCAAACTCTCCTGCCTGTACCCCTAGTCACTCTTAGTAACTAGTTACCCCCAATAACTCTTTTGCCTGCTGGACATACTTTTTCTGTTTTTTTTTTTTTATATTGAGATTTTCTTGTTTTTTTTCTTTTTTAATATTAAGTGTATGTGGATTTCATATCTTATTCATCATTGGGAACACAATAATGCAATCACTTGTAAAATATTTGCAGCTCTCAACATTGAAACACATTTTCTACTAATTTTCTATCATGCCTTTGTAGATATTTATAAGTATTCTGAGATAGCAAATGAGCTCTTAATAAATATTACAACTTGCAACTATTTCTTTAGGTGATTCAAGGTCTGCTGAATATTATGAAACCAAAATAAATCATAGAAGTAAATTAGCTGAGGCTCCTAGGAGACTAGCTCTCATGGTTAATTCCTCATTTTAAGTAATTTTATTCATCAAAAAGATCTTATTATTTTCATGGATCAACTTGTAATATTACACCTTTGAACTTACAAATGAGTACTAACAAAATATAACTTTCATCAATTTTCCAAATGTGTTTAATATGAAATATTTTAAAATGTTTTCTGCTACTAAAAAAAATAAATATAATGTTAAAAGGGGGTTGGTGACAAGCAAATATCGCCTATGAGATATTTAACCAAACTAGATGTGGCAATGAAAACTTTAGAATCAAATGTTTCCAAGGCTCCTTTTCTGAAATGGAGAAAAAGCCTAAATATTCCAACAGAAACATATTCATGTGTTCCTGGTATATAAATAGCAAAACAAAACAAAACAAATCAAAACAAAAAAGACATGCTCTATTACAGATGGACATGGAACAGGTACTGTCCCTGTGTTGCTCAGTTGTTTCCTATTTTATTTAGTAATCCAACACATTTCTAATATGTACCAGGTACTTTTGTAGGCTTTGGGCTAAACAAAAAAAACAAGATCCTTATCCTCACAGTTATGTTCCAGTGGGAGAAAATAGACAATCAATGTAATATAATAATAATATTAAGAACATCCCAGTGTTTTATTGCAAGGAGTTCTAGGCTGGGAAGGGGTGTTTTTGTTTGTTTGCCATACTGGGGATCGAACTTTGGAGTGTTCTACCACTGAGCTACATCCCCAGACCTTTTAAATTTTTATTTGAGACAGGGTTTCCCTAAGTGCTGAGGCTGGCCTCAAACTTGCCATCCTCCCGCCTCAGCCTCCCAAGTCACTGGGATTTCAGGTGTGTGGGGAAGTCTCATTGAGAAGGTAATGTTTCCTCTTAGACTTGAAGAAGTTGATGAATAAAAGCACCATGTGGATTTCTGGGGGAAGAATTCTACAGGAAGAAGAAGTAGTCACTGCACAGGTGTTAAGAGAGCAGGAGGAATAGTGAGGATGCCAGTGCGCTATGGGGAAAAGATCCGGGTGGTCACTGTCAAAGACCCTGCAAGAATTTTCAGACTCATGGTTGCCATCTATTTACCAGATGAAGAGAGAGGTTAAGCTATTTGCTCAAGGTCCCAGAAATGTTACCTTGTAAGTATGTTTAGATTTTTCTGCATTTCTCTTTGAATCTTAAAATCCTCATTTTGCCCAGAAGGAAACTCTACAGAGTTTAAGTACCCCTCACAGGACTGTATAGCTGAAAAATATTAAAAGTGGTATTAAAGTCCAATTCTCTCTTTTTAAGATCAATACATCTCTCCCTACTATGTTTCAGGGCACCTGTACGTGGGGAGAAAGAATTTGGTGAAATTGCCTATTAACACCTAACAAATGCAACTACAAATGGGCAATGTGAGGTTTGGTAAACATCCTAGAGAGGAGAATAGTATTAGGAAGGTATACTTTGTCATGCTGGTGAATCTGTCTTTGAATAGTTTATAACTGGGGAAAAAAGATCTCTTTAGAATTTGTGGGATGACATCGATTAAAACGAAGATACAAACTTTGTCTACACTTTTAAGTGTTGGTTGGATTACTTAAGCCAGTGGTTCCCAACTAGAGGCAATTTTGCTCTCCAGGGAACATTGACAGTATCTAGAGACATTTTTGATAATCATGATTTGGGGTGGAGGGCGTTGCTATTATATAGTGGGTAGAAGCTGGAGATACTGCTAAACATCATAAAATGCACAAGACAGCACATTCTCTGCCCCCCCCCCAAAGGAATTATGGCCCCAAACATCCATAGTACCAAAGCTAAGAAACCCTCTCTTAGCCTTAGAAGGTGTAATGTGAGAACTTGAATCAGAAAGACTACTATTACTACTATTAAGCTTCTAATCAGGAACTCTGGTCTAGCTGATATGCAAAAACAGAAACTTGTGATAATTTAGGGACATGATGTACTGAGGATGAATGAAAATTTCAAAGCATAGAGACATGAGAAAAAATTGTGGAATTCCTCTCAGTTTCTTCACCTGTACAGTGGAAAATGTAAAACGACATACTTAGCAACATTTGGGGATTAAAAAAATACACATTTTCACAAAAGTTGGGAACTATCAAACAAATGTTAGTCATCTTTACTGAGCACCTATTCAGATTGAGCAAGTAATACTATTAACTGATGGGAAATGAGGTACAAATTAGTCTCCAAGTTTCCATGAGAATCTCTGAGAAATGTGCTGGGTCAGGGGCAAGATTTATGTGGGTGATTCCAGACTCAGATTTTATCTCTTGATGTCACTTGTATGATCTAAATCTCCCACGTTTCCGACTCTGAGAGGAAGGAAGAATATCTTTCAAAGAGAATGCAGGCAATATTTCAAGGATATAAATCACTCAAAATATCTTTAAGGACTGGCAACTAAAAGTTTTACCTTTGTTGTTTTTTTTCTGACCATAAAATAATTAATCTATGGGCTGGGGTTGTAGCTCAGTGGTAGAGAGCTTGAAAAGCACATGTGAGGCACTGGGTTTGATCCTTGGCACCACATAAAAATAAATAAATAAAACAAAGGTATTGTGTTCATCTATAACTGAAAATATTTTAAAAATAACCTGGAAAGGGAATTACACCTTGTAGGAAATTTGTTAAATATAATAATGCACACAAAATTAAAATCACTTGCTGCATGTAGCAAAAAGAATTGTGTTCATATTTTGGGTTGCAGTTTTGCCTAACCAGGTGACTGTTTAAGAGCTTCTTTTCAAATTGCTTTCCCCATGGTAGGTAGGTAGGTTTTCTCCTCGTCTTTCATTGCTGAAAGCAAAAGTAACAATTCTGACTCCCTGTCACTTAAAACGGAGAAGATTTATTACATTTAACCGAAAGGGCACTGTTGGAACAGGGACGATGTAAGTTAACTGTAATCAGGGTGCTCCAGACTGGTTGTCCTGGCCCCCCAGGTTGTTCCTTATCTGCCCTTGCCTCTTGGTCATCAGCAGTTGAGACTATCCGCAGACATGCTGCTGCAGGAAAGACCCTGAAGTGATCAGCTTTTAGCAGGTTGTGTGTCATAGGCTAGATAACTACCGATTTTCTTTTCACACCATTGGCTACACACCTGTATTGGCAGAATATAGCGTGTCAAGAATTATTCCTTCAAAAACTTGCACAAAACAAGTATAATTGAATGAAGTTAACTTTTGGTTAGAATTCTAACACAGGCAAGAGGAGGCAGAAGACAAAAGCCTATCTCAGCCAAGGAGTAGAGCATTTGCATCCTCATGAATCCTTGTTGCTTATTTTTGTCTATGAAGAGATATTTAGGGCCAGGTGTCTAGTGGCGCACACCTGTAATCCCGGTGACTCAGGAGACTGAGGCAGGAGGAATTCCAAGTTTAAGGCCAACTTGGTGAGATTCTATCTAAAATTTAAAAGGAAGAAAAAGGGATAGAGATGGAGCTTGGTGGTAGAGCTTCCCTGGGTTAATCCCCAGTATAAAAAAAAAAAAAAGGAGGTATTTAGTGTTCACTGTGGGAATCAGGGCCATGTCCTTGTTTAGAGGGCTCCAATTGCTTGGGTCAAGGGCTCTGTATAGAACAATGGGCATCCTTTCTCACAGGGTCTGTATTTTTTCTAATTCTTCAATGATTATGTGATTCAAAGGAGATTTTTAGTTTTTTATTTGCTTTTTCTCAGAATAGTCTCATGGATGTTTTATATATACATATATATATTTATATATATATATTTTTATATATATTTATATATATATATATATATATAACATTTTGTACATATGCTGCATATAAAATGGATTCCATTATATATGCATGCACATACATTACATGTATATTAAGTACAACCAGAATCTCATGATTGGTACTATTAATTATCATCCAAATTTTAGGCTCTAACATATTTAATATTTATGTAAGAAGTTCTCCAACATTTCTTAACCATAGGCTAAACTCAAAGTACAATAATAGGAAACTTTTGTCTTTAATTAAAATACATACTTTCTGCCTCTAGAATAATGTTCCTTCTTTTTCTTTTTTTAAAAATAGGTTTTAAGATAATATAGAGATCACATAATTTCCCTTGTATTCAATCCATTGTAATGTAACAAAGAGAAACTTTGCCTTTGAATGTGAGGAATATATTTCCTCCAGAGATAAACTTATATAATACTTGCTTCAGAACCCAGAAGTTTAATTCATAATTCTTCAGCTGTTGTCAGATGGGAGGCAATGTCAGGTGAAGGAGTGAGGAGGGAGACTGTGCAAAACTTGTTGGTAGCAGAACTTCAATACTTCTTATATGCCTATATATTCTTGCATGATTTATATTAGAAATTGGAATTTGTGGTATTTCAGGTTTCCTTGGGGTGGTACCTTCTTGCAGTGGGATACACTAAAGAAGAATGAGCTTAAAAATCTGCCTTGTTCAAAGTGATTATGAAGGCTGCACATCTTATTTACCAGGGCCCTGATATAGGAGCAGAGTTAGCATGAGAAATCAATATAAAAAGACTTTTTACTCCATTGTTTTCCTATGTGAATGAAGCAGTTGAATTATGATATAAATACAAAAAGTAAATGAATTGTAATTTTGGAGCTTGAACAATATTAACTCTACCCTGATCCAGAAAGGAAATATTACCAGGACCCCAGAAATAATGTTGGTGGTTCCTACCAGTCACTAATCCTTCTTTTCTGGCAGTAACTTTGGTCACAATTTCTATAACTAGAGATTAGTTTTGTCTGTTTTGAACTTTATGTAAATAAATCATGAATTATATTATTTTGTGTCTTTTTTTTTTGGTCCCAATGTTTTGTAAGATTGATCCATGTTGCTGTATGCAGTATTAGATAATTTATCTTAATTGATGTGTGCTGTCTATAAGAAAATGTAAGATCAGAACACAATTTAGCTATTTATTATTTTGTGGCTGAATATTTGATTTAATGGCAAATTTGGACATTATAAACAGTGGTGTTTTCTTTCTGCACTTTAAAAACATTGATATTTCTGCAGAAAAATAAAGGTGTTTATTCTTTGAGGATTGAACCCAGGGCCTCACATTTGCTAGACAAATGCTTGACCATCAAGATACATCCCCAGTCCTAAAAATGCTTATTCTTTTTTGGGGAGGTGGGTACAGGGGATTGAACTCAGGGACACTCTACCACTGAGCCACATCCCCAGCCCCATTTTGTATTTTATTTAGAGACAGGGTCTCAGTGAGTTGCTTAATACCTCGCTTTTGCTGAGGCTGGCTTTGAACTCGTGATTCTCCTGTCTCAGCCTCCTGAGCCATTGGGATTACAGGCATGCATGACTGCACCATGCCCAGAAAAAGGTTTATTCTTAATTAGGCCTGTGAATGGTATTAATAGGAGAGAATAAATTAGGAAGTATAATAGAGATTAGTCTATTTATTTATGAAAAAGATTTTAAGGGTTCTTTTTATGTTTTGTATCCATCAATTACTAAGATATATGAGTTATTGTTTTCTATGTAATTTTCAATGTTTGAACTTTATAGTGCTTGATATCTGTTGCTTGGTAACATTCATTTGTTTTGGAAAATTTTTGGCCATTATTTATGTAAAATTGTTTCTCCACATTTTTTCACTTTTTTTTAATGTCTTTATACATGTTAGTTCTTTTCATGTTCCTTTAGTCTATTCTATGTACATTCCTTCTCTTTTCTTTTTTTGGTTCAGACTGAAAAATATTACTGACCTATCTTCCAAATCACTAATCTTTTCTTCATCTCTGTCTAATCTGATGTTACTCATTTTCTCAAGTTCTGAGTTCAATCATTGTATGTCCACATCTATAACTTCCATTTGATTCTTTTTATAGATTCCAATTCCCTGATTACATTTTTTGTTTTGCCATTGCTTTTATGAAGATATTAATTAGTTAGTTTAAGCCTTGATCTAATAACTCTTAATATCTGGGTTGCCATGGAGTCTGTTCTCTGATCATTTTTTCTTTCTTAGTCCTGGCCTTTTTATTACTATTTCCTTGAATGATGGTTATTGTCCATGAAAAGTTTAAGAGATCTATGAACTTTTAGCTTTTGGTAAGAGTAGAGATAGTTCACCATAGTTTGACAAAAGCTCAGCTGTTTCCAGGTAGAATTTCAGTCTCTGTATGTTCTTTTATTTTTACCATTTACTTTTACTTCTAGAGTACAGTCTTTTAAGTTTTCCAGCTGAAAGCCCAAGGTATTCATAAGATCCTTTGTCTCTTGGGCTCTGTATGTCAGCTTTTTCTATCACAGTCACTATGAAGCTACTCTTATATCTTTCAACCTCTTGATTGCTAAGCTTTTCTTGACCTGTGCCCATATAAATTAGTGGAAACCCAAAGGAGGAAATGAATAGAATTTGATCTCACCACAGTGATTCTTTTCTTCTCTCTAGGATATTGGCCCCTCAGGTCTTGATGCCTTGATAGCACTCATGGCTTTAAGTGGATATTCTGAGAGTTCTACCTGATATAAGTTAGTATCCACTACTGGAAATGGAAATTCCAAATATCATTTAATTTGCTTTTGTTCAAATATAAACTTCTGTCTTGTAGTAATAAATAGAATAATAATTTTATCATTATTTTTTGATGCTTTGAATAACATATCTTTCCCAGTAAACTGTAAATTCCAAGAGGGATGTGATGATGTGTTTTTTTTTTAATTCCAAGTAACTAAAATAGTGCCTGATTCAGAATTTAAAATTAAATATAATGTGAATAAATGAATGATGAGATGTTTCAAGTATGTGTAATGAATAGAATAAAACAGTAAATTCAAGTAGCAAGATAAGTCAAATTTTGATACATAACAAAGAAGTTAACAGATCATCAGAAAACATTGTTAAGATGTCATAAGATAGAACTTGGCCTCAGACAATAGTGTGACGTCAGGAAAATATTTTTATTCTACCTTCTAGGAGAACATGTAGACAGAAAGACTCAGAACTGAAATAGTGGATCCTAAAATACTAGTGATAACTAAACAAGACATTGCTTGGAAAATACTCTTTGCTGTTTAGAGAATACAAAAACTATTTAGCCTTAGTGGTTGCCATTGGCCCATTCCTAAATAGTGAAAATTAGCTTCTGAAATCCTGTATGCTTAGAATTCCCATACCCTATTATTTCATAGGACAGATGCTCTTGATGACAGAAACTCTAGGAATCTGACGTTTGAAAGGGACTTTAGGTATCATTGATATCAGATAAAATACACTGGAAGCATGTTGACTCCCTGAGGGTCCTAGCTGAAAATAAATAAGTGGATGGCCTGTTTTATAGCTCTATTATTAGGATTGTTTTGGGGATAGAGAAAAAAATAGATTTGATAACTTTGTTTAAATGAATCAGAATTGAGCAGAATATTTCATACAGGGTAGTTCAAATTAAAAATAAAGAACACTAGGCTTAAAATTCCAATTGGCATTGATCCCTTGTAAGTTAAATCAGAGGTTAGAAAATTACTTTAGTATGCCAGGGAGCATAGTATTGTATCAGGGTTGGACATTAGCATCTTCTTTCTTTAATCTCAGAAGGCGAGGATTTACTTGCTTATTTAGTACATTGTGTTGAGTGAATACTACGTGTCCAGCTCTGTCCTGGGCCCATGGGATATAGCAAAGTTGGTAGGGACTGCATTTTATCTGAAGCATTAGTAGGCAGCCAGATGCACTGAGTTGAGTGTAAGCAGCAGCTTGTAGAGAGGGCTTGAACAACCAAAATGGAAAATCTGAATGCATTATCTTCATGGAGGGTCCAACAGGACTCTTTCAATGCCAGGAGCAGGAAGTATGCCATAAATCAATTCTAGCCCTGGACGGCTGTAGGACCTGATATTTAATTAATTTACAGAATGCAGGTTTTAGTGGATGTGTCCATGGACTGACACAAGGCTGGATGGCTGGATTTAGGAACAAGGACTAATGTCAAATTCTGTAGATGCCTCTTCCATGAGGCAGTAGAGCTTAAGGATGAATCATTTGCACAACTTGATGTCAACTTCTGGTTCTACCACTGGTTGACTTCCTAACCTCAGGCAACATTCTTAACTTCTGCCTCTTCACCTGTAAGTGGTAGTCAAAATATATAACCTTTAGAAGTGAGCCCTTTCTGATGAGTCCTCTGAGAAAACAAAGACAATTCACAATGGAGTTAAAAATAATGGCTTGATGTCATAGAATACAGAATCAGTGACAATTGCTGTGGACACTCAGACAGCTTTTGACCACTCTCTAGTATGTGTATTTGAATTTCCATACAGGGCCAAATTATTGATGCTGTAATACTTTCTAGCACCATTAAACATCATCTTAGGCTGCTGCAAATCAGACTGGATCAGCAATCCCTGAGTCTAATATCAGATGGTGAAGCAAATGCTATGGAACTTGTAGACTGTGAACACAGAGTGGAGGTGATTCAATAATTAGTACCTTGCATTCTAGGTTTGGTGTTTTGGGGTCAAAATAGCAAAAAACTCTGTCAGTCTTTGAAGACCAAATGACTACACCTTCCCCACGATTAATATCTTAAGGAAAAACAATTTGGAAAGATGGCTAACCAATCTAATCCCTTTTTAGACTGAATTAATAAGCTTTGACTATATTAGGAAAATCTAATACAAAAGTCATTTTTATAAGCTACCAAACTCTAATCTGTTTGAAAGGACCATCTCTTCCTGTCCTATATTCAAACCTCCTCCTTCTCACCATTCTCTAGTCTGGAGCCTCTTCCTATGCTAGCTAGATTCTTTACAAGTGCTTGGCTGACTATGTTTTCATCCAAATTAATGCTGTGAGTCTTTATCAAAAAAAATCCTCAAACAGCTACTTATCAGGTCACATGCGCATACCTCATATATTGTCTTTTTGGTGTATTGGCCCTCTTCCCTCCTCCCATTAATCTTTAAGTGGAAATTCATATTCATTTCTTAATTTCGAATGCTCTGTACAACATCTGACAGATAGAAAAAATTAAATAAGTATAAAAATGCTTTAAACAAATATTTGTTGCATGAATAAATGGATAAGCTGAGGAAAGACTTGACATTTAGAAAGAGTGAGTGGAAAACTGAATGATTCCTGGAAGGGCATCTATCTTTCACAATGCTGCTGGTGGTTTTCTGGTTATTTTCCTAATGTAGGTGCACAATCCCTTATCTTTTTAAGTTTTGAAGAAGTTGTATTTTAGGTTTCAGAATTTAGGGGTTGGGTGCAGACTTAGAAAGGTACTATGGCCCACATGCTACACAGTGTGGCTTAGTGCCGGCAAGAGTGTAGCAGCATTCTGTCATCAGATTCATTTGAGGGACACATTTGCATTAAATAAAGACTTAAAATTGGCTCGTGTCAGTTCAAGTGTGATTTTGTAGCCAAATGAATTTGCCTTGAATTTATGAAAAAAATCTTCAGTTTTTAGAGCTTTTTGGATTTTGGAATTATGAATAAGGTGATGGTGGACCTAAATTTAGATCACATAAGGAATTTCCTATGGCTTGTTTCAGAGGTGGAAAATTGTTGTCCTGGGGATGGAATCTGGTGTGTAGACATTGTTTTCTTTCCTCTTTACAAAGTGAGATTATACTGTACTTAAAAAAATCAATAGTAAGGGAAATTAAGAAATCAGCTGGGCATGGTGGCTCACGCTTGTAATCCCAGCACTTAGGGAGGCTGAGACAGGAGAATCACGAGTTCAAAGCCAGTCTCAGCAACGGCAAGGCGCTAAGCAACTCAGTGAGACCCTGTCTCTACATAAAACACAAAATAGGGCTGGGGACATGGCTCAGTGGTCGAGTGCCCCTGAGTTCAATCCCTGGTGCCAAAAAAAGAAAAGAAATCAGAAGATTTCACATTTAAAAAGTCCTTTGAAAAATTCAGGCCACTGTTAACATTGGATCTAAGTCCAATTCTTGGGCAATGTAATTATCTTTCTCAGTATTAGTTTCTTTATCAAAGCAATAAGGATGGTAATAGCTATTGTCTGGGTTTCTTCGGAAGATCAAATGAGAAAATGCAGACAAATCTTAGCAGTGTCTGGTTATTAGAAAAGTGGTTACTGTTTTACTGTTGTTAAGTGAATTCTTTAAGTCAGTTTCTCATTTAGTTATGGAATTCATATAAATTATAATATTTGGGTGGCCCTTTGCAATAAACATAGTTATGATGAGACTTTTGAAAAAAAGTGATTTTCTTAACATTATGTAATGATAAAATAAAATTCAACAAATTAAAGAAGTCTTAAAATATTGAACATAAATATTTTCAAAAATTTTAATGAGCAATTTGGCTTGTTTTATGAATATAACTATGCATTTATTTATTATTCATTTATTTATAATACTTTTTATTTGGAGGTAATTGTAAATTCATATGCAGTGTATGAAATAACACAAGAGATCCTGTCTACTCTTTTACCTAGACCCCTCCAATAGTACCATCTTGCAGAACTATAGTACAATATCTCAACCTGGACATTAGTATCAATACAATCAAGATACAGAGCAGTTTTTCATGTTTCCTTTTTGAAGACAAACCCATGTCCTTCACATTCTACCCCCAACACCACTACTTTAGGCACTAGCAACCACTACACCATTATTCATTTCCATAATTTTTTTCATTTTCAAAATTTATATAAATTGAGTTATATTGTGTGTAACCTTTTGGAAATGAATTTTCCCCCGACTAAGCATAATTCTCTAGATTCACCCAGGTTGTTGCAGGAGTCAGTAGTTCATTCCTATTTATTGCATGGTATAGACATGCTACAGTTTATTTAATCATTCACCCATTGAAGGACACACTGTTGTTTCCATATTTTGGCTATTATGAATAAAGCCCCAATAAACATCTGTCAACAGGTTTTTCGTGAGAACATCATACTTCATTTCTCTGGGATGAATGCCCAGGATCACAAATGATGGATCATATTGTTTTCATGTGGCTAGTTTTTTTGTTTTTAAAAATCATTTTCTTTTTATTAAAAAAAAACAAAATCCTGCTAACCTGTTTTCCATAGTGGCTGTATCATTTTACATTTCCCCCAGCAATATATGACAATCCAGTTTCTTTAGGTCCTTGCTAGTATTCAGTATTGTCATGAAATTAGCAATTCTGACAGTTTTATAGTGGTATTGTGGTGGTGTTTTAGTTTGCATTTCCCTAGGTATTTGGTTAAAAATATTCCTATATTCCTGTGTGCATATTTGCTATCAGTTCATCATTTCACTATTACCACTACCGTCACCATCAGTGCCCATTCATTATTTCATCACTGAAATGTTTCTCCATATCTTTTACCTGTTTTCTGATTGGATTATGAGGCCTCCGATGGTTTCATCTTGAGAATTCTTTATGTTTTAGATAATAGTCCTTTGATGGATTTTGTGGCTTGCAAACATTTTTATCACTTTGTAACTTGTCTATTTATCCTCTTAAAAGAGTCTTCTGCAGGGCTGGGATTGTAGCTCAGCGGTAGAGCACTTGCCTCGCATGCATGAGGCCCTGGGTTCGATCCTCAGCACCACATACAAAGCAATAAAATAAAGACATTGTGTCCATCTACAACTAAAAAAATATTTAAAAAAAAAGAGTCTTCTGCAGAGGCAAATTATTTAATTTTCGTGAAGTGTAATTTCTTGCCTTTTCTTGTTATGGGTTATACTTTTAGTGGCAAGTCTAAGGGCTCTTTGACTATCCCTAGATCCTGAGGATTTTTCTCCTAATTTTTTTCCCTCAAAAAGTTTATAGCTTTACATTTTACATTTTTCCTCAAAAAGTTTATAGCTCTCTATTTTATATTTAAGTCCACAATTCATTTTGATTTAATTTTTGTATGAGACATTTAATTTTTGTCAAGATTCTTTCTTTTTATCCCCATGGATGTCTGATTGCTTCAAACCAATTTGTTGAAAAGGATATCTCTCTTCCAGTAAATTGCTTTTTCACTTTTGTAAAAAAATCACTCAGATATTTATGTGGACCTATTTGAGATTCTGTGTTCTATTCTAATGACCTATATATTATTGCTCTGTTTATGTGACATCATCTTGATTTACTGTGGCTACATATCTAATCTGAAAGTTGAGTAGACAGATTCTTCCCAATTTTTTTCTTTGTCATAATCATTTCAGCTACTCTAACTCCTTTGTATTTCCACATACATTTTAGAATAATTTTGTGTATGGGTGTATAATTTTTGCTGAAATAAGGATTGCATAAAATTAAAATTGTATATCCACTGGAGGAGAAATGATGTCTATGTGGAGTCATCTTTTCTGGATTTATTTAGATCTTCTTCTTCTTTCATTTATTTCATCAACATTATACAGTTTTTAGAATACAAATCCTGTACATGTTTTGTTACAATTATACATAAGCATTTTATTTGGGGGAGCAATGTACATGGTATTATATTTTTAATTTTGACATCAATATGATCGTTACTAGTGTGTACAAATACAATTGTTTTCCAGTGTTTATGTTATACCATGTAATTATGTCACATGAACCTGTTGGACTCCATGACTAATTCTAAGAGTTTTATTTTTTTATAGGTTCCTTGTGATTTTCTGCACAGACCATGTCCTCTACAAATAGGGACGAGTTTATATCTTCCTTTCTCATCTATGTGTCTTTTATTTCCTTTTATTATACTGATTAAAACTTGGAGGCAATGCTGAGTGAGAATGGTGAGAATGACCATCTTGCATTATTCTGACACAGGGGAGCACCCAGTCTTTCACCATTCATGTTAATGGTAGCCCGAATGCCTGTATAGATGCTCTTTATCAAGATAAGGGTGTTCCTTCCATTTATGAGCTTTTATCATGAATGTATGTTTAATTTTATCAAATTCTTTTTTTATCATGTGATGTGGTGATGTGACTTTCTTTAATCTGTTAATGTGGAGGATTACTTTGATGGATTTTGAACCAGCCCTGCATTCCTGGAATTAACCCTATTTAATCATTATATGTGTGTGTGTGGACACACATGTTTTATCATATATATTGCTAAATTGCTTTTTGTTAAGGATTTTTGTATTTGTAGTCATAAAGAATATTAGTCAGTAGGGTTTTATTTTTCTGTATTGTCTTTTCCTAGTTCTGGTATCAGCCTAATATGATTTATAAAGTGAATTGGGAAGTGCTTTTTCTTCTGTTATTTTATTTTTTGTGTGCTGGGATTGAACCCAGGGCCTCATACATACTAAGCACATACTCTACCACTGAGCTACATCCCAGCATCCTCTTCTATTTGTGGGATGAGATTTTAAGTGTTATTTAGTCCTTAAATATTGGAGAAAGTACTAGACCTGAAAATTTCTTTTAGGAGTTTCACTATTAAAAATTCAAAGAAATGTCCCATTTCATTTCAGTTGTCAAGTTCTTATGGAAATGAAAAGTTGTGTAAAGTATGCTATTTATTTTTCTCTATTTTTATTGGTGCATTATAATTATATAAAATAATGAAATTTGTTGTTACATATTCATACATGCACACAATGTAACAATATAATTTGGTCAATATCATCTACCAGAACCTCTCTTTCTCAAGCCTCTTCTATCCCTCTAGTCCTTTTCCTACTCTACTATCTCCCTTCTATTTTCATGAGACAACTCCCCAAACTTTTTGTCTCTAACTTCTATATATAAGAGAATATTGCAACACTTGACTTTAAGTTTGGTTCATTTCATTTAACACAGTGCTCTTAAGTATCATCCATTCTCCTGCAAATGACATGATTTCATTCTTATATACATATATACATTCATATATACATTGTGTATATATGCCACCTTTTCTTTACCTGTGCATCCCTTGATGAGCATCTAGACTAGTTCTATAAATTTGACTATTGTGAATTGTACTATTATAAATATGGTATGCATGTATTTCTCTACTATGCTGATTTTAATTCTTTAGGATAATGCCAAGGTTTGGTAGTATCACTTATCATCTTCTTGATGAGTGGAGGTGTGAACCACGTGATTGGGAAGAATGTGTGTGTGTGTGTGTGTGTGTGAGGGGTGTCATGCCGTGTCTCTCAACTCTTGTGTTTTTGCAAGAGAATATTTTAAGCAAGACACAAACCACAGTAAAAGTATAGCAAATTTTATTAGAAGAGAAAGAAATTAACACCCTAAATGGAGAGGGTGGTTTTTCTCAAAGACAGTGACAATATTCCCCTTTGTTCCCTAGTTTTTATTGGGGTTTTAGAGAAGTTTCTAGAAAGTCCTACCCAGGCACCACCTCTTAACATTTTAAAAATTTATTTATTATTAATTAATTAATTAATTTTAAAACAGAATGCACTTCAATTCATATTACACATATGGAGCACAATTTTCCATTTCTTTGGTTGTAAACAAGGTAGAGTCACACCATTCATGTCTTCATACATGTACCTAGGGTAGTGATGTCCATCTCATCCCACCATCTTTCCTACCCCTAAGCCCTCTCCCTTCCACACCCTCCTCTTTGCCCTATCCAAAGTTCCTCCATTTCTCCCATGCTCCCCACCTCCACCCTCATTGTGGATCAGCATCCACTAATCAGAGAGAACATTTGGCCTTTGGTTTTTTGGGATTGACTTACTTCACTTAGCATGATATTCTCCACCTCCATCCATTTACCTGCAAATGCCATGATTTTATTCTCTTTTAATGCTGAGTAATATTCCTTTGTGTATATATACCACAGTTTCTTTATCCAGTCATCTATTGAAGGGCATCTAGTTGATTCCACAGTTTAACAATTGTGAATTGTGCTGCTATAAACATTGAAGTGGCTGTGTTAATATAGTATGCTGTTTTTAAGTCTTTAGGGTATAGACCAAGGAGTGGGATAGCTGGGTCAAATGGTGGTTCCATTCCAAGTTTTCTAAGGAATCTCCATACTACTTTCCAGATTGGTTGCATCAATTTGTAGTCCCACCAGCAATGTTTGAGTGTGCCTTTTCCCCCACATCCTCACCAACACTTACTGTTGCTTGTATTTTTGATAACTGCCATTCTGACTGGAGTAAGACAAAATCTTAGAGTAGTTTTGATTTGCATTTCTCTAATTACTAGAGATACTGAACAATTTTTTATATATTTGTTGATCAATTGTATATCTTCTGAGAAGTGTCAGTTGAGCTTCTTAGCCCATTTATTATTTCAGTTGTTTGTTTTTTTGGTGTTATGTTTTTTGAGTTCTTTATATATCCTGGAGATCAGTTCGCTATCTGACATGCGTGGGACAAAAATTTGCTCCCAAAGTGTAGACTCTCTCCACCTCATTGATTGTTTCTTTTGCTGAGAAGAAGCTTTTCAGTTTGAATCCATCCCATTTTTTTGATTCTTGATTTTATTTTTTGCACTTTAGGATTCTTGTTAAGGACGTTGGGGCCTAATCCCACATGATGAAGATTTGGGCCTACTTTTCCTTCTACTAGGTGCAGGGTCTGTGGTCTAACTCCTAGGTTCTTGATCCACTTTGAATGCATGGTAAGAGATAGGGGTTTAGTTTCATTTTGCTGCATATGGATTTCCAGTTTTCCTAGCACTATTTGTTGTAGAGGCTATCTTTTCTCCAATGTATATTTTTGGCACCTTTGTCTATTATGAGATAACTATATTTATGTGGGTTTGTCTTTGTGTCTTCTATTCTGTACCATTGGTCTACATGTCTATTTTGGTGGCAATACTATGCCATTTTTGTTACTATAGCTTTGTAGTATAGTTTAAGGTCTGGTATTGTGATGCCTCCTGCTTCACTCTTCTTGCTAAGGATTGCTTTGGCTGTTCCGGGTCTCTTATTTTTCCCAGTGAATTTCATGATTGCTTTTTTTATTTCTCTAAGAAATGATATTGAGATTTTAATTGGAATCACATTGAATCTGTATAGCGCTTTGGGTAGTATGGACATTTGACAATATTGATGCTGCCTATCCAAGAGCATGGGAGATCTTTACATCTTCTAAGGTCTTCTCCAATTTCTTTCTTTAGTGCCCTGTAGTTTTCATTGTAGAAGTATTTCACCTCTCTTTTTAGATGAGACCCAAGTATTTTTTTTTTTTTGAGGCTATTGTGAATGGGGTAATTTTTACTTCTCAACTTTTGACTGATCATAGGATTGCCTCAGATTTTTAAATTCCTATTGCATATGATTTTACCAACAGGTATATGAGAAAAACCCAAGGGGGTTAGATCTCTTAATTCTAGCGTCTAGAATGTCTGAGATCAAGGTGTCCGTGTATCACATGTCTGGTGAAAGTCTGTGTCCTTATTTGAAGGAGCCTGTCTTCTTGTTACATTATCACATGACAGTAGATCAAAAGCCAAGCTCTCTCCTGTCTCTTTTCATAAGGACACTAATGCCATCACAAGGGTTCCAACCTTCTGAACTTATTCTAAAGGCCTTACCTCCTCATACTATCCCAGGGTTTTAACATATAAAGGGGTGGGAGGACCCAAATGTTCAGTCCATAGCAGTTATACTTAGAAGGCCCAAAGAGAAACACATACCTCTATTGATCTTTCTAGATGTAAGTTTCTGTTTATTTTTTCAACATCACATTTATCCTTCAAATGGCTTCCTGAACTCCTCTAACTCTTTGAAGTTGTCTTTATGAGAGAAGCTGATCACATAAGTGATAACACATTAAAATGTGAATTAAAATTTTTTTACAATCATTCAACAATTTATAGTGGTTGACATTATATTGAAAGAATTGAACTTCTTTTCCTTATCTTTCAGAGCTAAAGATTCTACAGGCAGAGGACTGTTGCAAAGCGGAGGCAACCACAGAAGCCACTCACTTCACCCTGACTCTCGTGATCACACCAAAAAGATTTCAGACATGTTGCTCAGAGTAACAGACATGAATTTATTAAAAGAGATAGGAAAGAGGGAAAGAGGATACTTTCAAGGGAGAGAGTGAGTCTTCTCAAAGAGGAGAAGGATGAAGTGCCCCTCCGGTCCTCCAGTTTTATTGAGGTTCCCAGGGAAATTTGCAGAGAACCATACCCAGGACCACCTCTTGACTTTTGACTGACAGCATAGGAACTGCATGGACCTCGTCCAAGAGAGAATGGTGTGATGTGGTGCTTGCAGAGTAAGTGTTAAAGAAACTGAATGCCCTGTTTTTGCTTTAATTTCCTGCCTCCTTAATAAGTTTGTTACCCTTTGACTAACTCTCAGCAAGCTTTCTTTGTGAGGGTCTTAATGTTTTGATTGCCAGGATGATTGGGGGTTGTGACATGGTTTTGATGATAAGGGAAGGTCCAGGCTATTTGATAGAGTGTGGCATGATCTTGAAACAATAGTTTTTCTTTTAATTTTTTCAATTATTTGGGTTTTTTTAGTTATACATGACAACAGAATACATTTTGACACATTATAAATACATGAATATAACTTCCCTTTCTTGTGGTTGTACATAATGTGGAGGTACACTGATCATGTATTCATATATGAACATGGGAAAGTTATGTCCAATTCATTCTATTATCTTTCCTATTCCTGTCCCCCCCTTCATTTCCCTTTGTCTAATCAAAATGAACTTCTGTTCTTCCCTTCTCCATACCCTGCCTTATTGTATGTTAACATCCGCATATCAGAGAGAACATTCAGCCTTTGTTTTGGGGGGGATCGGCTTATATTGGTTAGCATGATAGCCTCCAGTTCCATCCATTTACTGGGAAATGCCATAATTCTTCTCTATGGTTGAGTAATATTCAGTCATGTATATCTAACACATTTTATTTATTCATTCATCTGTTGAAGGCCATCTAAGCTAATAGCCATAGCTTAGATATTATGAATTGGGCTGCTGTAGACATTTATGTGTCTGCTTCACTGTAGATGCTGATTTTAAGTCTTTTGGGTATATGCCAAGGAGTGGGATAGCTGGGTCAAATGATGGTTCCATTCCAAGTTTTCTGAGGAATCTCCATACTACTTTGCAGAGTGGTTGCACCAGTTTGCAGTCCCACCAGCAATGTATGAGTGTAAATTTTCCCCCACATCCTCACCAACATTTATTGTTACTTGTATTCTTGATAATTGCCAACAATAGTTTTTCCTAAGAGGCTTGATGAAATCTTAACATACCAAACCCCATCTTCCAGGTGCTTATCTGTCAGATAAGGCTCCCTGTGGTTTTTATCACCCATTGTTCTCTTTCTTCTGCTCACCCATTCTTGGCTGACTAGCTACCTAACAAAGGTAATGTTGAAAAGTTATCATAGCAGGAATGGTGTTAGACTAAGCAAACTTTTCTATGGTAAATACTTCAAAACAATAATGAAACTGGCTGTAATTTGTAAAGTAGTGTCTCTTATTAAAGGTCATCTGGTAGTTGGCTTGTGTGCTGAAATATATCCAATCAAAACACACAGGCTGCAAATGGACAGACGTAGCAGAACTACAAAAAGATAGATTTTTGTTTGCTTCTAGGAGTTGCTCCTTACAAAATCCTCTATCTAATCTTTTTATTCCTCATCATCAACAGACCATACCTTTGGTTACTCATCCTGTTCCTTGGGTACCTTAAGCCAGATCTCCTTTAGTACTTCCTCATACAAAGTTTACAGATGCCCCCCAAATAGCTCATTTGCATCTGATTATTGACAGAGCTGAGCAGGTGGTGCAGGGACTTCTTGGCCATGCGTGGTATGCTGTGTTGGGCAGTGCCAGGTGATGCTCACTGGGTCTGCCAACTTAGAGGGTTGGAGGAAAAAAACTCCGGTTCCACTCAGCTAAGAGTTCTAGGAAAACCTACTTACAGAGGAAGGTGACCTGCTAGGATGATGTACAGCTTCTGCCCATCTGTGTTTCTGTGAAATCAGGACAGGTGATTAGAATCTCATGGCACACCTGTAACCCATGTCCTCTGCATTAGTTGGGAAACTGACTTAAATGCAGAGATTATGGCCTTACTATCTTACTCTTCTTTCCAGCTGTTATGGGCAGAAAGGAGATAAGCAGAAGGACAAGGAGACTGTAACTTTAACCTGAAACTCCATACCTTTCCTCTCCAAGTCCATTTTCTTTCCCAAACCTGTCATTCTCAGATTTGGGGAAAATCTACAAATCTTTACTGACAAACTTACTGGAAATTCCCCCATTTATGACAATTGTTCTCTGCACTAATACATGTGTATTTTAGAATAGATTGAGCAAAGGGAGATACAAATCCCATACTATATGGTATTTTCCCAACATTATCTACTGATCAGATAATGGAAAGGACATTAATTTAACGATCCTGGCAATTTCCAGACCATCATAACAGCCCTGTGATCATTAGACTATCTGATATCACACCCACATACCTTCTTCGCTCTCCCCTTTTAGCATTTCCTTTGAAAAGAGAAGCTTGAGATCCCCAAACTACCTCCCACTTCAGATAACCGCCATTCTTCCTTGAATGTATATTTCTTGCTTTCCTAAATAAATGCAAAGCATGCCGAAATTCCTTTCTGTCACATCCTGAGTTGAGACGCTCCTCTCTGGGACCTCCTTGGACCCCCTCTGGTGAAGGTCCCTCTCTGATGGCATCTCATCCTGGCACCTGACCTGGGGCATTCCAAGGCACTGACTTTGGTAAGTTTACCCGATTGCTTCTCTTTCTGCTTTGTAGTTTGACTATACTTATTAAATGTAAGCTCCTATACTTCCAATCTCTCCTTCTGTCTCATTCATTTCTAAAGGCTGGACATATGAGCTCAGTCTGCCTAACTTACTATGACTCCCCTTTTTGGTGGCTGGGGAATTCCCAAGCTGCGCAGATTCAAGTGGCAATGAGCTGATGGTTAATGCTGTCCTTGAGATCTGGTGGAATCTTTTGAACTCTATGCAGGAGCTCGTTGGTTTTTGTTTTTGTTTGGTTTTGGTGTGTGTTTCACTATTACAATGCCAGAGACTTGGTAATAGTTAGTGCTCAATAAATGGTAATTAAATACATTTATGTAAGAATGGACATCATCATCTCCACATTTTTCATGTCCTGGATGTGACCTTTTATTATTTATTAACATCTCCCAATCAAAATAAGTTATTATTACAGGAATAGATTTTTTTAAAAGGTAAATAACCATATTTTTATTCATCAAGTTTTTGAACATCCAAATTCTGGGAAGAATGGAAACAATTCAACTGAATTGCCAAACTAATACGTTTCAGCTTTAGTAACAGAGAGAACACGGATTCCATCTTAATACCTACAGTGAGAGGTGCTTTGAAATTTCTCTACTGTGCACAGATGTATTCTGCAGTTGGAAATATCAAACACTAGGCTGACAGCTAACATCACACATGTTTGAAAATAAACAGAAGGAGAATGCGATTTGATTATTTGTTTATTTCTGAAAGTTCTGAGAACAATACACTGACACCTCATTTGGCTAACAGACAATAAAAGACACTGCACAGACACCGTTTCCCATCTCAAATGGGCACGCTTTCTGCAGTGCTTGTTTTCTTTTGTGGTTGCTCTACATTTCCTTGAAATATATCCCCAGTCTGTTCTTCTAAAACTGATATTTCTTAAAAAGCTCAGCTTCAAAAATGTCAAACATAATGAAAAATGAAAATCACAAAAGAGAAAGTTGTTCACAGACACTCCCCTGGGGTTCCCTCATGTTTCTGGGTCACCATGCCGACTCTCCATGTGTTCGAAATAATATCCATAGTATACTTAGCAGGGAACCCCTTGTGGTCAGGGTCAGAGTGGGCTCCAAATAAACAAAGCCAACCCTTTCCTTGAAGAGAATGTACCATCTGCTCAGAAATACTCTACATCATCCACCAAAGCAGTTCCAAAAGAAGTTCCCTTTTTAAAGTATCAGAAACGGAGAGCTCCCTTGGAAATATTATAAAAGGGCACTATATTTTCATCATTTGGGGCTAGAGTGGATGAATGATATGGGAACCAAGGCCTGCCCATGGGCAAACTTGATAAAAATCATCTGGAGGAGGCAGTGAATAAGCACTAAAGTTCTGACCAATTGAGAACCTATAAACTCTGATCAATAGGGAGGACAAGCAAAGGGCACAAAATTGCAGAAGAGTCAAGCCAGAAAGGAGTCCAAATCCTCTCTGTAAAAGAAGGAGTAAAATCTACTCCTCTCTTAAAGATGAGGAATCTGAAATCCAGAGTAACTTTCACCAATTTTGTCCCATAGATGCTTCCAAACTCACTAACATTAATGTCATCAGTTATTTCAGGTATAGTGTATTGAGCCTATGAGAAGGTGCTTAAAATTGAAGATAATAATCTAAACTCCAACTATTCCACTTATTAGCTATGTGACCTTGGCCAGATTATATAATTGCTACCTCTTAGCTGCAGTTTCTTTATTTGCAAACTGTTAGAAATAATAACTTTCTCATTAGTTGTGGTTATAAATATCAATTATCATTGATATCAACTATAATAAATATTCCTTTCACGTGCTAATATTCTACAAACTGAAAAAAGAGACAATCATAAGCCTAACTTCTGAAAATTCTCAATAAGCAATGGTGTCTTTTGTACAGTTATAGGTGTCTATGTAAGTTATTTAATCCAATTGTTTTCAATATCAAATATAATGAATGTTAATATAGCATATATTTCACATATTATTTCATGTATTATTCATTCACAGAAACTTTTCCTGGCTTTAGTGAGTATTGTAGTTTCTACTGAAGAGTCTCCTGTCTTGATATTTGTAACAGATCCTATAGTATCTATCTTTTTTCTAATTCTCAAAATCACACTGAGCAGTGATTTTATAAAGGGAACTCACACAGAGAAGAAACACCAGGCAATCAAGTTAAACCCAAACTCGCACTGCTTCCAATAAGTAGCCTAAATGGCCAAATGCCCTTCACAGCTTTTGAGAGGGCCATTCTGTCTGCTAGCTTTGTTCCAAACTGTTTCATTTGGAAACATCCATGGCACATCAGTGAGCTGTTGGCATGCCTGAATGTGATTCTGACTGTCAAAGGCCTGAGTCCTTCTTCGAGTCTGTCTCAATTGCCAGCTTGGTTTGGAATATCCTTGGGGAAAATGAACACCACTTCCTAACTGAATTAGGTAGCAATATCCATAAAGTGCACCACTCAGTAATGCCAACTAAAGAGTTATATTTCAGTGTGATCCATATGAACAGAAAATGGGTATGCCAAGAACTGTGAAGGGTCTGAGATTTTACCTTTCATGAAAGCTAACAAATTAGTTTCATAGATGCTGGCAGAAGAAACAGACTCCTGGGTCAGAGACAAAAGACTTTATTATTCACAGTGTGCGATTCATGTTCACATTGGTTTCTATTGTTCCTGATGCTTTGGGACAATGCAGAGGTAGACTGAGGTGGCTCCTGCACACCCACTGGGTCTGTGTCTCAGCTGAGGAGCCTGAGTTTAGGGAAAGACCCAGTCTTATAAGGAGTGGTGTGGAGTGCTAGGAAATCCATCCACATTCTGCCCCTGAGGCCTTCTGCTCAGGAAGCTAATCTGCCCTCTCCCTTGGAAAGAGATGCTATCTTTATCACCCTAGACAATTTGCTATACAAGTGTCTTTGAAAAGATGGCCCAGAATAAAACTGTCAGTGCCTTGCTTAAAAAATGGGAGAAACAGAGAAACCCATGGAGAATTGGCTCTCAATGGGATATAACACAGTGTGGTTCTGTGATGGATGGTCCCTCAGTTGTGCCGCCATGGGCAGGATGAGATGGAGATCCAAGAGAGGCGATTTCTGTTTCATGTTTTATATAGTGGATTTTTATGTAAGCTTTCATTTAAAGAAAGACATCTATGGTTAGAACCAAACTAGTCTAGCAAATAAAAACTAAAACACAAACCAAACATCGAATATAACATGACTGGAGAAAGACAAGGAGCTCTGGATTAAAGGGATTGTATAATAGACTCTCACACTAACTAGTGTATAACAGTAAATAAATAGCTTAGGCACTAAAACCCTCAAATTTATTTGTAAAATGGTGATCATAATATTGTCTATCATACAAAGTAATTGGGAAGTCTGAATAAAGTTAATGTATTGAATTCTGACACATAGCCCTCAAAAATTGTGCTTGCCTTCTGTAGTAGACATTGTTGGTGTGTGGCTCAGAGATGATGGATTCCTTTCATCTATATAATGCATCTTTGTACCAGCTGTTGGGGTGCTGCTGTATATATCACTATCATAAGTTTCTCAGAGAATGATTCTTGTTTGATTGGCAGCCTTTCCTGGAGATGTATTGGACTCATGTTCCCTCCCTGCCCCCATGGCTAATGGTTGATCAACAGTTGATCATGGAAGTGATTCGAAAACCCAGCTCTGTTGAATCAAGGTGGGACAGACTATGAAGTGCAGTTCACCTTCCAGAACCCCCAGGGGATCAGAGGGAAGTCAGGCTTCACCTGAAACTACATCTTTGCTTAGCTTCTACCCCTTCCCTATCTTGTGTCCTTGCCTTACTTACATCTCTCCTTGAGAGCACCTCCTTAATAAATCACTGATTTATTAATGAGAAGTGAACATGAATATCTATCTCATGTTCTGCTCCCTGGGAACTTGCCCTAAGACACTATTCAAACATTGTCTTCATGTTGGCACAAATTGAACAGTATTCAACTGTACCAGTCACATTAATATTCTGATTTCCTCTAGTATATATCTCTAATCTGTCTTTATAATTGCAAAGTACTGGAGATGAAAGGCATAGTCCTGTTCTGTACACATTTAAAATAAGAAATAGTTTCCCAACATAAATATATTAAAAGAGGTCAGAATATTTTAGTAGAGAAATCAGGGAGCATATTGTTTTTTTAAAATTTTGTTGGCCCAGATCAATAATTAACAATTTAATCTATAATTAGTACTTCATTTTATATTATACACACGCGTGCGCGCTCGCATGCCACACTAGTTTTGTTATAATGCCTCTTTTAAAAAATGTGAATTTATTCTAACATCCTTTATATATCAGGTAACAGTTTGAATATGCATGAATTTTGTGTTTTCTTAAGTATGATTTCACTCATAAGAAACATTAGGTGAATTCAGAAAACTACACTGTCCTGAGCCATGCGGGGACACAAAAAATGCATAGATGCACCACACACACACACACACACACACACACACACACACACAGACACAGACACATACACGTAACACTTAGTCATCTACCAGCTGCCTTGGTTAACTGCATGTTATTTACAGTGTTTATTTTGTTCTTTTTTTTGGATTTGTGAACTTTTCTTTGTGAAAAACAAAACAATCTCAACCCATTCAATACCCAAATCATGTTTCAGTGTCCTGGGTCAAAATCACCAGCAATGCATGCACATTCCAAGTAAAGCTTTTAATGCAGAAAAAAAAAAAAGAGAGAGGGCACGTGACATCTCCAGAGCAACTGGCATAAAGGAATCCACATTGCGGACCATTAGATACAATGCCCTAGAAAGAAAAGAAAGGTCTATGACTTTAAGTGTTATGAGGTCAATAAGAATATGGCCTAAAGATGTCTGCAAGGGCTGGGGTTGTGACTCAGTGGCAGAGCGCTTGCCTAGCATGCATGAGGCATGGGTTCGTTCCCCAGCACCACATAAAAAAACTAAATAAACAAAATAAAGGTATTGTGTCTATCTACAACTAAAAATATTTTTTTAAAAAAAGAGGTATGGAAAATAGATTGTTAAGCATAAAGATTGAAGACCAGAGAGAAAGAGAGAGAAGGGATATTAGGAGAAATGTTTCTCACAAAGAAAATATCCTGTCTATATGAGAGGACCTTAAATGAAATCATCTAATTCTGCCGAAGTGGCTCCTTACTTACTTTTTAATCGAGAAGCAAAAATTGTACATATTTGTCATGTACAAAATACTGTCTTGAAATATGTGTAGATTGTGGCAACTAAGGACTGGAGATGAGTGGGGGAAATACTGGTCAAAGAATATAAAATTTCAGTATAAGGAAGAATCGTTTTAAGAGAGCTATTTTCCAACATGGTTGACTCTAGTTAATAACAATGTGTTGGGGCTGGGGTTATAGCTCAGTGGTAGAGCGCTTGTCTAGCTATACCAGTGAGGCACTGGGTTCGATCCTCTGCACCACATAAAAATAAAATAAAAAAATAAAAGTATTGTGTCTATCTACAACTAAAAATATTTTTTAAAAATAACAATGTGTTGTATTTTTGAAAATTGCAACAAGTAGATTTCAAGGATTATCACTAAAAAAATGCTCTGTGAGCTATAATCTTTTTTACAGTCAATTCCACAGATGGCTTATGCATTTGTAATCACTTATCATGTATAAAACCATACTACCATTTTACTAGATTCCTATCAGTTTCACATGCTCCTTATGACGTTTTTGAGCATTTTCCCCCGAACTCCATAAATGCCATAATTTTTCTTTGGTGATTTTGCATGACTTGGTGACTTCTGGGAGTGCACAGGACTTGGTTCAGCAGGGTGTATGCACCACCCTTTCTTCTCCATCTGCTTGGAACATCCTCCCTTCTTATTCTATTACCTGATTCTTACCCTTACTTCATATTTATCTCTGCTTCTCCAGAAAAGATGATTGTCTTTGGCTTATTGTCCATAGAAACAAGGATTTTAGAATGCATGTGGTGTATTTGGGAGGTGATTTTAGAAAAAAACTGGAGGGTAGCAGGCAGACCACGAATGAATGGAGACGTGCGTGCAGGGGGCGCTAGTGAGCAGTTTTACCTCACCCGGCTCTAGCCTGCTGAGGCCTTGAGAGGGATAGTGTGGACACATTTCAGAGCTGTCCCACCTGGGAACAATAAATCTCAAATGTTTGTCTTCCTACTCCCATCTGTCATTATCTGAGGACTGCTCCCAAGGGCATCAGTTCCCTGGCACTTCTTGTCTGCCCCATGTGTGGTCCGAGAGAAAACCCTCAGATGGGAAGCCTCAGGTGTTTGCAGTAGAATGCTATTAGCATATAATGAAATGGTGAATGCACATGGGGCATGGGGTGTGCATGGGGCCGAGTGTGTGAGCATCTGCTGTTCCTCTATTCCTGTGTTGACTTCCTTGTCAAGGAAAAAATATTGCTGTATACGTCTTTGAATTTACATTCTTTTCTTTGAAGTGCTTACCGCACTGATCATTTTTTCATTTATTTATAGAAACATTTGTTATATATTCAGTGGTGTGCTGGAGTCAGCTCACACTGGCTCACAAGATCTGATTGTTCTGGGAACCCATTAATATCCTCTTGGCAGCTTGAAACAGGCCGTGTTGGGAGTCTTTACAACATAGAAATTGGCAAACTGGACCACAAAATATTCTCTCCCTCTGATCCCCCAGTGCCTTCTGGAAAGCTGGTTGTTGAATGCTTGCAAGCACAGCTGCTGTGTGAGTGGTTTGTGTCACTAGTGTGCAAACCTGCTCCTTTTCTTCTAGGCCACAGAGTTGCCTGGGTCCCTCCTATGACTGAATTGACTCATTGGCTGCTTGAGGTGATCGAGAAAGCCCACGTAGATCATGACAAATGTCTCACCCAAACCTTGATATTAATCTTAGAGGAGTGAATATTGACATCTTCTTGGCAGTAATTAGGTCACAGGAAGCATTGCAACTTGTGGTCTCTGTGTCGTCAGTGGTCAGTGGCAAGGAGAATATTTGTCACGCTAATTGCTCTGGGGAGAGGACATTCATCCAGTACATCTTAGTGCTGAATATTATTAAACTCTGCAATCTTGGAGAAGAGTGAGGGCTATGAATGCTTGAGATAGTATTTTCACCACTGAAGAACATGCTTACTCTTGTTTTTAAAGTGTTGTTACATAGATTTTGCAAAACCAAATAAAAACACACATGGGCTAAACTTCATAACCAGTAAGGTCTCTTATGATTCTAAATATCTGCAATATCTTGCCAGTAACTTCTAATGTTTTTAAAAATTGTAACATTAAGGTGCATCACTTGGGATGAAACATCAACAGTAACAACCACCATTAAATAATGTGCTACATTTATGTCAGTGAATGAGTGGAAAGACGTTCTTTGGGAAATACAATAGCCTCTGGGGAAAAAGATCAGAGGTGTATGGATTCAAGCTGATTTGCTATGTAATTCTGTATGGTTGCACACTTCCCCAAACAAGTTCCTTTGGTTTAAATTCACTCTCCAAGTGTCCAATGTGTACTATTGTACTTTAAAGGTAAATGCAACTGGCTGTAAAATAGGTAGGTTTCTAACTCCAATGACCAGTCACAGAGCAATTATTTTTTTTTCTTTACACTTTTTTAAATTTTTTCTCAAAAATTGCATTTTAATACATGTTATCAAACATAACAGAAAAAAACAAATTTTCAGAAGCTGTACACACTGTTCACTGAAAACATTTGTTGAGGCAAATAGAAAAAATTGTTACAATCATAACTTTTCTAACTTTGCACAAAATTATAAGCAGATTAAATTCTTCATATTAAACACCTTTATATGCACTTTCAATGAACAGTATATATATATATGTATATATATATATATAAATATTTTTTTTATCAACCATCTTTACTATACCCATTCCCCTTTCCTGCCCCTTGTCTCCCCCATGTCGCGTCCAGTGTTCCTCTGTTTCTCTTATGTTTCCCATTCCCACCTCCCTTATTCATAAGCATCCACTAATCAGAGAGACCATTCGGCATTTGGTTTTTTGGGATTGGCTTACTTCACTTAGCATAATGCTTTCCAATTCCATCCATTTGCCTGCAAATGCCATAATTTTATTCTCTTTTATTGCTGAATAATATTCCATTGTGTATATGTACCACAGTTTCTTTATCCAAATTGTGATACTTTTAATATAATAATTAAGAGCATGAGCTTTGAGGTAGGTATTTGTCTCAAATTCTTTCCAGTGACTGTGGACTTTCATCAAGTTGCTTGTAACCTCTTTAAAGCTTGTATGTATTGTTGTGG